>PVLA01010216.1:0-65866 GCA_004027455.1 Hydrochoerus hydrochaeris
ATGAAATCAAAAGGGATAGAAGGAAGGCTTGTTGCCTGCTGCTTCTTGCCTACACACTATGAACTGTTTTTACTCTGCAATGTCCCTCTGCCATGCTGCCCTGCCTTGGACTGAAACCTCTACAAACTGTGAGTTAAAACAAAATTTTCCTCATTTCACTTGTGGATATTGGGTATTTTGTCTCAGTGAGAAGAAAAATATGAAGACATCATTTATTAGTGGTCTTCAAATATATAGAAAGAAAAGACTTTAGTACAATTCATTCTAATTTTGTAGCATTCTGATTTTTGCATTAACTCATTGAGTATCTTTGCTTTGTTTTCTATAATTTTCCCTATATATTTGTTTTAGAGAATAAACATTTTCTCATTTTACTAACCAAAAAATATTTTAAGTAGACATCTTAGTAACTAACTTTTCATCAACTCAAGCTTTCTCTTTAGGACTTTTCTTTTTCTTTGATAATAAAACTAAAGAAGGTAAACTGATTATTGTATCTAGATATATGAGAAATGTGTTCATGCCAGAGGCATAGACTCAAAGGCATGAAAAGCACTGAAAAATGAGACTTACCTTCAGTCTCTTTAGGCCAATGGTCTGGTAGACAAACACACCCCAACATAGTCATATCAAATAACTTAACTCCTAACATTTATGTCAAGCTCTTTTCATTGTCTGAGTACTACTGGGGGTACAATATTCCAAGTTGCTACTTATATCCTGGCCCATTCCCTCTACCAACATCTCGTGAACTTAAAAGTAAATGATCAAGCCACAGGGATGTAACTTCTTCACTGTCATAACTTTTCTAATCAGAGTTAGCATATGAAGTTATACTTTATTACCTACCCCTCCCCCTTTCTTTAAGGATCCTTTCAGATGCCAGACTTTAGTCACATCTGCAGGCTAGTAAGAAATTTTGGTTTTTAGTAGTTTTCCATTCAAAGTTAAAGACTATATTTTCAAAATGGGCAAAATTAAATTTTTATTTCTTATAGAAATTATAAACAAGATTATTTAACTAGAAGAATAAAAAGTCACTACTTAAATTAACCAAATAATATTAGCCCAATAAACATTCAAACAGCTGCTATAATACCTTTGGAAAGCAAAACAGAGTTAATATCAAAACTCAAAATTGTAACTTAAATAAGATTTGAAATGAATAATTTCACATGAAAAATAATCCCTATTTTTGAGACAAGTTCTCACTACTGTGTAGTTCAAGCTGGCCTTGAACTCACTATGTAGCCCAGGCTGACCTCAAACTTGCAGCAATCCTTTTACCTCAGTCTCCTGAAGGTGGAGATTATAGGCATATATTACCATGGCTGGGAAGAATTTATTTTCTTAATAAATAGTATGTTTTGAATTAGAGTTGGAGATAGCAACATGAAGTCATGCTTAGCTTAACTAAATGGGGATGATGACATGTAGAAATATTTATTGATATGTGTGTACACAGTGGTTTAAACACATACACATACTTATTTTCCTGTCAGTTGAGACACTTGAAGCAATGAGGACATCCATGGTTCAAAAGGCTTGAGAGCCTCTGCCCTTATGGCACTGTGTGTAGTTGTAGCTCCCATAGATTTCTCTTAGACTAACTCTGCTCATTCCTTGCAGTTCTCTTCAGACAATCTATGCTCTTCCCTTCCCCTAAATTCTTGGATCTCTACTGCACCTGTAACTTCACAATTATACCTTCGTACATTGCCCTCTTAGGGGTGCACTGCCTGGCATCCCAAGCTTTCTTCTGAAATCTGGGTGGAAGCTTTTCTGACCCTATGTCCTGCATGAACCTAAAACCAGCACCATGTGGATGATGTCAGAGTCTGCCACCAGCTGGAGCAGTAGCTGAGTTTCCTTCTCTCTTGGTTGTAGGTGTCAAGTGCCTGGATTGCTGAGTACTCTGAACCTAATTCCAAGGAACAAATTCCCTAGGCCACTGCCATTCTGGAAGATGGTGTTCTGGGGTTCTTTTCTCAAAGCAGTCTTTCACCTTGCACTTCTGAGGCTGGAGTCTTTCTGGTTCTTTTGATATCCTTAGGACATATTTTCTGTTATCTTCTTCTGAAATACCTGGCTTTTTCTTGCTACTCTTTTCACCAACCATTTTCCCCTCTGTTACAACTTTGTAGGCTGCAACTTTACTGGAACTTCTATTCTGGTCAAACAAACATTTTAAAAACATTCTTCTGGGCTCTCTGCTCTTGTTTTGTCAACATAGATCTGGCTAAAGCCTCAATGAGAGTCATGCCATGGTGTCAACATTAGGCTGTCTTGAAATTTCTTCTGCCAGATTGATTAGTCCACCACTATTAATCTCAGTCTCAGGCAAAGACTCTAGACATGAAACAAAATGCAAAACTTTCTGCCAAGGCATAAAATCTATCATTTGGAATCCAACCACCAAAGTAGTCCTTCCAGGATCAGCAGATACCTCCTGATCCTGGTCTTTCCTGACATCATTTCTATCTATCACAATTCTAAGGTCTTCCAGGGCTGTTTTTTTTTTATTCGCCAAAATCTCCAAACTTTCCTAAACTTTTCCCACAAGCCAGTCCCAAAGGCTCCTGAATCAAATGCTCCGGTATACTCACAGTTAAGACCTCACTCCTGGTACCAAAATCTGTATCTGTCAATGTTTAAGAGAAACAGAAATAATACAAGATATGAAAATACATAAAAATTTACAAGATTGCCTTACAATGACCATCCACAGAGTTGGACTGGAAGAGTGAAGAAGTCTGTCTGCACACCGGAGACTAAAGGATTCAGTTGAAAGTATGGAGCTGACTGCAGAGTCCCATGCAAGTCTGTATCAAGGGCTGATGGGTCTGTGATGAAAGACTGAAAAGTCTATATCTGAAGGCTGAAGGATCTACACCAGAAGCCAGAGTCCAAGGTGAAGGAGAAGACTGGATCTGCTCTAAAGAAACAGAAGCAGATCTTCCTTCATTTTCCCTCCACACCTTAAGGTGTGGAATTGTTGAGCTGATTTAGTTAAGGTTCTATTACTTTAGTTGACACAGTCAATCAGCCATCACACTGGATTAAAATTACAGTGAATAATGTGTGGGCTTTAGCTAATGATGTGTCAATATTCATTAATCATGACCCATGTATTCTATTACTGTGAGATAGAAACCAAGGAAAATGTGTGTAAGATAAAAGGTATAATGGGTGTACTATCATGCCAATTTTCCTGTGAGTCTAAAATTAGGGGTTTTTTATATTTTAAATAAGATAAAATCAAGGAAAATAAAACAGAATAAAACCAATCAAATAAACCTGCACGATACAGGACTTCAAAACATTATAAAATCTATTATGGTTACCATAATGTCTTTTGTCTTCAGAATAGCTACAGATACCTTCAGACATAGTAAAAATCAAACAGAACAAACAGAATAGAAACAATAAAAATGAAACAATGAATGCAACAAAGGACTTCAAAACAAGACAATAGTAAATCCACAATGCCTACCATAATATTTCTTGCTATCTTTGAAACAGTTGCTCATGTCATCGGATTTAATATAATCTAACAAAACAAAATAGAATAAAACCCAATCAAACAAAATGATGAAAATGATAATAGGACTTCAAAACAAGAAAATAGGGAATCAACAATGGCCATCACCCTCTGAGAGAGACCCCTCCTAGATATCACGCTGTGTACTGCTATCCTCTAAACAGATGGTCAGACCACTGGCCCTAGACCTGCAAGGTCAGTGAAACCCCAAAGCACCACAGGCATCCAATTGCATTTCCCCTTGATAGCTATCATCACAGCCTGTATTTCTCCAGATCATCTGGTCGCTTATGGGGTGGGGGGATTGGTACTTCTTGTTTGCTAGTCTGAATGCTGGAAGAGGCTGGGGACTGGCTGTCCCCTCTCTGGCAGTGGCCCGTGCATGGCACTGGTTCCCAAGCAGGCTTGCTTCCTGGTGTGTCCTTGTTCTCCCCCACACACACACATACGGTCCACGAATGGTGCTGACTCACAGGGAATTAAATTAATTTTTTAGGGTTTTTTTTTAACAGAAGTAAATGGAGAAGTATAAAAAGAACTGGTGATTTGAGATTGTATATATACACTATTAGCCATGAAAGAGTTGATTTTACTTAACTCTTGTTTCCCTGTTATAGCAACATTTTTTAAAATAAAATGCAGTTATAGCTACATTTTTTAAAAAATAAAATGATTTAGTTACTTTCTTTCACTTCCAAGGCAAAAACTTCCAGGTATCTTCTTCATATGCTATTTTTTCATCTCTTATTGCAATATTTTAAAATACAATTAGTTTTGGACTTGTGCTTTCAAGTTTATTGAGGGAAGGACATTAGTTCAAATAAATTTTGCATTCAAACTTTAGATCTCACATATATTACTTTTACTTTGAAAGGTGGAAAAGTGCTTCACATGATAAAGAAAATGTAAGTGCAACATTCAAGCACTATTTTAGATTCTGAGGGCTGCAAGGACCCTGAAGTGAAAAACTCTAATAGGTATAAACTATTCCAACAAAGAGGGATGTCTGGGTGAAAAGAAAGTGAGAGAAGCAAAATAAAACACTCAAAGCTTGGGAATCACAAGTTGGGAACAATCATAAATTTTACAAATAATATTTATAATGAACATCTTTACCTTTTTGTGCATTTCTCAGTATCATACAAAAAGGTATTTTTGGTGCTATTGACAATAAGATTAATATACGTCCAATTCCTACGTCTCTGTTGTTGAAATATTTACAAAAATCAAGGAAATGTCTTCTGATATTAAAATTCTGCACAATCCTGCAAAACTCTTGAAATGAAATTGTTCTTTTTATATCATAATGCATAATATATTTTAGTTCAAAAGAGGGGATTTTCACTGGAGCATGGTAATGTTAGAAAGACACAAGTCACCCTTTGGGTACTGAGGAAAGAAACTGATACTGCTATTGAAAGTTGTACCTCATTATAAATAGGACAAAGTCATCACTGTATGGTGATTCAGTGCCATACTGGAACACTAATAGGACCACCCGAGGACTGTCTAATTTTCAAGAGGATATACCATTGTTTGGTTTACAAGTGATTTTTGATTTAGGGCCAGTGTCTGTGAATTACCTGTCAATGATATGGATTTTTTTCTATTAGAGTTGCAAATGATTTCTCTCAGAAAAATAACCAAAATGGTTATACTTTCATTACTCCACAGGATATTAATCTTTTGTTTCTTACTGAGTAAATGAATAAACTTATTTCAGCAAGACTTTTCTTTCTTGGCTGACTTAATACAGCAATGTAAGCCTCTCTCTCTCTCTCTCTCTCTCTCTCTTTCTCTTTCTCTCTCTCCAGATATAGAGAGCTATCTCTTCATACATGTATCCATACATGTATCTATATACATATAACATACATATCCTGTAAGTAAAATATGTGTAATATATGGATATATGTTAAACATTATTTTAAATATTCTTTCAGGAGCTTAACCATTCTACTAGGATCCTTGTTAATAATCAAATATATCTTTTAAGTATATTTATTCCACATTTGTATTAAGTTATGCTTTAATGAAATAATTCAAAGGCTTTTTCTTATATTTCTCTGGATGAGACCTTACACATATATTCTTCAAGCTTCTAAAACAGGTCATTTAAAAAAGAGTTTATGCATAAATTTGTTGGTTCAGTATTGCCTTATTGCTAATTTACCTCTTCCTGTGTACTATGTATGTCTTCATGTATTTGCAAGTGTTAGGTGGTGCACGACAGACTTTCTGAACAACTATGAGTGATGACAAAGCATAGAAGATTTAACTGTTGCAGAGTTGGCAGTCTGACTTCTTATAGATGAACAAGTTGAATATGTCACAGGCTTTTAAAGTATCTAAGCTGTTATCAGTTGGAAAATGCTTTTATTAATCATTTTTATACTTTAGAAGAAAATTACTTTATTAATAAAAGTTAATATTTATTCGCCTCTCATCAATTATTATCCTCAAGAAATAGATTTTAATCTGCATCTTATATGAAGAGGAATACTTTAATTCATTAATACTATTATTTATTAAATAATCAATTTTAATAGTGTTCCTTTTGTGATATAATCATGGCAAGGTAGAGAGCATTATAAAAACAACCTAAAGTAACTAAAATAAAGACAGAATAACTATTAAATTAAGCTTCTTTAAATAATCTACATAAACAAATTGTGTCAAACAATCATTTTGCTGCTCAGTCACCCTAAGAAAAGTGCCACAAAATGAGTTATCCTTGAAAATCTATTGAAAGCAGCTTCCAAGGCAAAGAAATATGAGCAAAAATATCCAGGTTGGTGTAAGTATTACTGATGATAAGAAGACCATATTTGTTGAGACCTTTACATAATAAAGTCAGCATTTTACAAATGGGTGGACATGGAAGTCCTCAGAAGTAGGTCTGGAAAGCTGGTCCCAGTAAAAAAAATTTTTTGACTTCTTTTATTTATGTTTATCTCTATAATTTATAAATTACTTTCAAGAAACAGTAAAGTAATATGAATGGAATCTGAACTGCAAGACACTAAAACTCTTCTTTCCAGGGCTTTTTCCAAATAATGATTGCATTCATATTCTACTCATCTTTGTGTTACATTATTTCTCATCAGGGTTTATCAGAACCTTGTTTAGTATTTTCAGGAAAGAAAACAGTATTTTCACTTCTATAAGAATAGAATATATATATATATATATATATATATGTGTGTGTGTGTGTGTGTGTGTGTGTGTGTATGTTTCTCAATTATCGATGCTAATTAAAAACAGCATGAAAATGGAAAAAAAAACATAATTACTCTACCCTTTGAGAAAGAGATAGAGCCTGACAGCCAGGAAGTGAATGTATCTTTCCATGTCCATGTATACATATGTTTCAGGACAAACACTATGTAATCAATTCCTGCTTGTCCCTCCTAAATTTTCTGTCTAAAATATTTTTGCTACCTAATTGGAGTTTCCCAACACAGAGGTTTAGAAAACTTAGGAGGAAAGAGGTAATTTTCTTTTACTGAAATACGATCTTTATTACTAAGGCAAATTATCCTCACCAAAAGGCCAATACTAGTAAAAAGCCATTAATTTTGCCCCAATTTAATGGACACAGAAATATCACTACCATTTATACAATCTCTAAATCTAAAGATGAGAAATACGAACATTATGAATAAATCAGGTGGAAAGACTGAACTGAATCATAATTTAGTAAAACCTGAGATTTCAGTAGAGGTACATGTAGCATATAAGGAATTCAGGAAATCACATGGGAATGTTTTTCTCAAATAGAGAATCAGAATGTTGGTCTAGTTTCTGAAGAATGGCTGAGTTCTCTCTCATTCCATAATTTGTTAACTTTTCTAAAGTTTTTTAAACATGAAAAATAAATTTCAAATAAATTTTCCTGTTTATAAATATATACACAAAATCTAAAATTCTAAGTAGATATGACATTCAGAGTGTAAAAAGAAAAACAGTATAACTGTACTTAATTTTTACACTTACACAAAAGAACTAAAACAACCGGGAAAATGCTTCCTTTGTATTTCAAGTATAAAATTTCACTATAGGAAAAATGTTCAGTTTATTATAGTAATACCTATAACTAAAGAAATTTGGACACAATTGTAAGTATTTCTTAAATGTGAACTTTGCAGTATTTTTGCAATATTGACTTAAAATGTACTGATATTAAATGCTAATGATTATAAAATAATTTTAAAATAAGCACTTCATAGATTTAAGTCATTTATTTATCTAAGAACATACAAGTAAAAAGTAACAGGAATCACTATCCACTTTTGAGTATGTTTGATGAAATCAACAGTAAAACTTCCATAGCTCAAATTCATAGCTTTGAAAATTGAAAGCTTTACTCTTCAATATGAAATCTTTTTACTCCCTGTCCTGTCCCCCAATTTCCCACTGAAGTATTATGCTTAAGATAATTAATAACAAAGTAAATATGATCTGAACAAATAATTTGACACCATATCTAAGATCAGAAAAAAAAGAAAAGAACTTTCAGAAAAATTAAAACATGGTTCTTTCTATTAGTGTGAGATTTCCAGTTCCGTTCAGAGACTCTCTCAAATTTAGGCTAGATACGATTTCCATAGCAACTCAAGAATAATCTTTGATGAGTTTTAAAACAGACAAAAAAAGGGAGGGAAGGAGAATGGGGGGGAAGAAGTAAGGTATATCATGTACAGGTACAAATTTCCCATGATGAACGTTATTCTTATGTATATCTAAAATGCACCAATAAAATTTAAAAATGCAAAAAAAGTTTTTTGTTTCTTAGAAGTAAGCTACGATTTATGTCTAGTGCTCTTAATCTGTATTGCTTTGAGGTTAAAATCTAGAAAAAGAAAGCCTGTTTTGTCAATCACAGAACACCTAAAACTAGACATTAGTAAAGTTAAGGTTCACACATGATATTAATACATAACCCCCTAGCTGTTTAGCCTTTTCAAAATATTTTCCAATGAAGAATATATTATTATACTAAATAACTTGTAATAACTAATACTACCATGAAGAACTTTACAAACTAATTTTCTTAAGTCATACAGATGTAGCACTTTCTATTGTTATTTTGCTTTGAAATAATTTCTTTTGAAATAAAAAATGCAAAGTTGTAACATTGAAAAAATTGTAAAACTAAGTGTTTACTTCTCTAGGGCTCTTTTGCACTGGACTGTAGCCAAAAGTCTGAGAAGTGATCTAGGACTCTTTGGTAGAGACAGTGGATTAAGTAGATAGAAAAATAAACACTTGGAATTTTTTTTTAAAATTTTATTTAAAGAGGGGGGAAGCAAAACAGACAAAAAGGGCAGAAACAATACAGAATTTAAAAAAAAATTAACAGTAAGAAATCACTATTTGATACCTTACATATTGTCTTCTTGGATATAGTTGTTCCAGTTACAAAATTAAAGCATTCAAAGTGGACATTCAAACAGTGAGGCTGTAAACAGTTCTGTTCACCAATCCAACAAAAACTTAGTAACATGGTTATCAATCCTACACACTTAAGTATACATACATACAGTTATCTCTTTTAGAGTACTTTCTTTTCCTTCTCTTGCTTTTTTTAAAAAAATTGTTTAATTTAAAGAAAAAATTTTAAAACAGAAAGAGGGTAGAAACAATACAAAATCTCAAAAACAAAACAAACCAAAAATAGTAACCAGTAAAAATCACTAGTTGATAATTACATACTTTCCTCTTAGATGCAGTTGTTCAAGTTACAAAACTAAAGTCCACAAAGTGGACATCCAAACAGTGAGACTGCAGTCAGTTTTGCTCATCCATCCAACTAAAACTTTAGCAACATGGTTATTAATTCCACACACTCAAACATACATGCCGTTATATCCTTTAGAATATTCTCTTTTCCTCTTTTTTCCTTTACAATAACTATAATCCATTTTTGTAAACTACTTAGAAGTTCTACACATGTATAAGTCTCTACACATATACCTAGCCTTTCTATATTGGAGGGAGAAACAAATCAAGTCAGCAGTACAAATTCCTAGAGAAACACGAAATGAAAAGAACATACAAAAACACAACACTAGGTGATCTATGGTAGTCACTATGATGTCTCTTGTTATTTTGAATAAAATTGTCTATATCGTCAAATATAATATAAACTTAGCATTGCTTTACATTATTAATTAAATCTAAACATTGGAGACATTATAGGACTTCAAAGGCAGATAACAATCAAACAAGAATGGGTATCCTATTGAATCCTGTCATCTTCAGAGTAGTTGCCCCTACTCTCAGACTCAACACTCTCAAGCATACCAGATTCAAATAAAATCAGTCAAGATAAAACAGTGATATAACCAATCTTCTCTGTCTTATCTATGCCATGCTATTTTTCTGTTGTTATTTGTTTACTTTTCTCCTTGATTCCACTGTCTGCCCCTTTCTTTGAGGCCTTTCTGCCATTATTCCTGGGACCCTGGTGGTTTTCTTCTCTCTCTCTAGAATGTCCTTCAGTATTCTTTGCAGGGTTGGATTGGTGGTCACAAACTCCCCCAGTTCCTCTTTGTCATGGAAATATCTTGTCTCAACATTAATTTTGAGAGAGTTTTGCAGGGTACATCATTCTGGGTTGGAGGTTATTTTCTTTCAGGGCTTGGAATATTTCACTCCAAGCTCTTCGTGATTTTATGGTTTGCATTGAGAAGTCTGCTGTGATTTTGATGAGTTTTCCTTTATAAGTAATCTGTTTCTTTTCTTTGACCACTTTTAATATTCTATTCTTGTGATGGATTTCTGGGATCCTGATTATTGTATGTCTGGGTGTAGATCTGTTTGGGTTGTAGCTGGCTGGAGTTCTGTATGCCTCATTTATCTGAACTTCACTTCTGTTACCTATGTTTGGGAAGTTTTCCTTAATTATTTCTGTGAATAGACTTTTTATTTCATTTGCATTTGTTGCTGCATCTTCATTCACATATTTTATTCTTAGGTTATAAATCCTCTTGTTATCTTCTAGCCTTTGTATCATTGCTTCCTGGTTCCTTGTTATTTTTAAGAGATCCTTCCTTTCACGATCATACTTTGCAAATCTATCTTCAAGTTTTGAAAGTTTGTCTTTAGTTTCTGTTAAAAGGTTTTGCCAGGTTTCAATGGAATTTTTAATTTCCTGATATTCTTTTTGGATCTGTTTCATATATTCTAGGTTTTGTTTATATTCTTCATCAAAGGCTTCTCTCCTTTCTCTGGGTTCCTCTATTCTTTCACTTGTGTCTACTTGAGGATTACCCAGGACTTCTTTTATTAATCTTCTTATATCTTGCTTCACCTGAGTTAGAATTTCAGATTTAAATTCGATGAAGAGGTCACGGATGTATTTCGTTATTTCCACTGAGGCTGTCTCTGACATTACAGGTTTGCTTCTCTCAACCTCCTCTGCATTTACCTCTGTTGGACTCACTTTCCCTGTTTCTGCAGTTGGGGACCTTTTGTTCTTTCTCTGTCTTGTCATGTTTTCGGCCCCCTTCAGACGGGTGGTTGGTGGAGGTCTCTCAGAAATTTTGATTTAGAAAACAGGTACAACATTTCAAAGCCAAAATAAAAGAAACAAAAACACAGAAATTAATAAAAAGAAAATTCCTACTACTCAAGAACAAATCATGATCCTGCTTGAAAATATCTCTGCATAAAGTTTTAAAGAAAAGATAATAAAAGCAAGTACATATACCCTGCTTCAAACATGAAGTCAGTGATAAAGACAGCTAATCCCTGGAGTGGAATCTGTATCTCCTGGTTATGACTCTGGTTACTAAGGTAGTAATTACCTTTTGCAAGTACCTGGCTACAGATCCATGATCTTGAAGATAACAGATTCCAATCAAACAGATCATTGCAATGAACTAATCCTTACTTTCTAGTGCTCAGATACCTTAACTTTAGAAAAAACCCAAGAGAAAACCCAAGTTAGTTATTGAAACTTTTGGGTAAAAACTGCTTTTATTTCAACTCATGGGAAAAAAGTTTGAACATGTGCACCTGTGTTTTTTTTTTTTCCTTCTTTTCTTTCTTTGCAAGGCACGTTCTTAAAAAAAAAAAAAAAAAAAAAAAAAAGACCTGAGAAACCATGGAACAGATTAGAGGATTCATAAACAACTGCAAACACACTCAACTATTTTCACTGGAAAAAAGCTGGCCTCATTAATAACAGCAGGCTTAGCGGAAACTCAAAAAGACAGAAGGGCACAGCATAACGGATATGAAGTTTTGAAGAAAAATAAATGCTAAACTACATTACTATATCCAGCAATGCTGTACTTCAAAAATGAAGTTGAAATAAAGATCTAAGATAAGCATAAATAAAAGTAGTTCATGACCACTAAGCCAGAACTACAGAAGGAAATTAAAAGAATGCTACACACAGAGGAAGAAACCATCAAGTAAATATTAGTAAAGAGTAAAACAACAAAATGGCAAAAATTGGTATATAACTTTTAATAATGACATCAAATTCAAATGTTAATAATTCTCTAATTTAAAGACACTGATTTGAAGATTGGATTAAAAAACAAACTATGATAGGCTGCCTGAAAGCAATTAGGGGCAGCCACATAGTTCTGAGCAATAGAGCAAAGCAGAAGGCATCATAATCCCACATTTCAGGTTATATTACAAAGCTGCAGTGATAAACATGGCATGATACTGGAACAAAAACAGAAATGTGAATCAGAATAAAGCATGCTGAAACAAACCCAGGCATATTTGCTCATCGACTATTAAACATAACAACCATACACCAAAATAAAAATAGCTTCTTTATTGAGGGGTGCTGGAAAAATTGGCTGTTCACATGTAAGAAGGTTGACTTTAGACTTTTATTTCTTAACATGTACTAAGCTAAAATCAAAATGAATAAAAAGATCTAAATGTTAAAACTGAAATAACAATAGAAAATTAAGTAAGTGAAACTCTTGAAGACATAAAGGTAGGCAAGAACATTCTGAAAAGAACTACAATGGCACAAGCAATAATAATAAGAATCAACAAACAGGATCATATCAAATTAAAAAGATTCTGTACAGTAAAGGAAACAATCAACATAATGAAGAGACAACTTACACAATGGGGAATTTTTTCCTCCTGCTATTCCTCGGACAGAGAGCTAAAATACAGAATGAATAAAAAAAGAACTAAAAAAATTAGACATATATCTAAAATAGAAGACTCAATCAAAAAAATGAGTAACTGAAATCAATAGGCACTTCTCAGAAAAAGTATAAATGCCAATAAATACACAAAAAATTGCTTAACATCTCTGGCCATTAGAGAAATGCAAAATAAAACAAAATTGAGATTGCATCTTATTCTGGAAAGAAAAACTACTATTGAGAAATCAAATAATGACAAATACAGGAGATATTGTGGGGGAAAGGAGTGGTTCCACAGTGTTGGTGAAAATGTAAATTAGTATGGAAACTACATAAAGAAATACAAAGATTCACTGAAAAACCAACATTAAAAATTTCATTTAATCCAGCTATTCTGCTTCTAGGTATCTTCCCAAAATAGTGAAGATATCATAGTATAGTAGTACATACATAGCTATGTTTATAGAAGCACAATTGATAACTCAGTCTTGGCCTATTTGTCCATGAATAGATGAATGGATAAAGAAAGTGTGGTATTTACACACAACAGAGTATTACTCTGCATTAAAGAAGATAAACTTGAATCATTCATAGGAAAATACATGCCCTGAGACCATAATATTAAGTGATGTAAATCAGACACACAAACTTAAATATTCTTATATGAGAAATGCCAAATATAAATAAAGAGCAAAATTAAAAATAGATGATAGGAAACGGAGATAACTTTTGTAGGGACAGTGTTATGGTCTGTGTTTGGATGTCTCCCCAAAACCTCATGCAGTCATGGAAGTAGCTGAATCTAATATTTATGATTGGTTCATTGTCTAGCACTGGGATTAGCAGTATGAATGTTTCAACCACCCAGAAGTAGGTAGCTGGCATACAATATAAAGGAGAGAAGGAGGTGTGTTCCTCCCTTTTTTGCACTTTTCACTCTTGTCACTTGTGGCCACCATGAACAGTTGCCCCTTAGCCATGTCCCCTGCCTTGGAACCAGTTGAGGATGAACTGACAACTCCAAAATCTGTAAGCTAAATAAACCTTTCCTTCTTTTATTTAGGGTGTTGGGTATTTTGTACCAGCAATGAGAGAAAAGTAATCAAGACAGATGGGAAGGGAACTTGAGTAAGGGGGAGTGAAGGGGAGGAGAAGAGAAGGTAAAAAGGATTAAGATGCAATATGTATATGTATCAATTTCCCATGGTGAATGTATTTATTGTGTATCACAAACATATCAATAAAAAGGGGAAATTAGTCATGAGTCAAAAAAAGGGCATTGTATATTGTAAAAGAAACACACCAAGAACATACAATGAATATAAATATATGTGCACCAAACATCAGCACAATGGTTTTTATAAAACTATCATTATTTGCCATAAATGGACAAATAGATCACAATACAATATAGTAGATGACTTCAACATCCCACTTTCATAGACAGGTCATTTCACTCTAATAGGAAGGATAGGTATACATGTAGAGACTCATGCATGCATAGAACTTCTAAAAAGTTTATGAGAATCAATAATATAATGCATGATGAAATGAACAGCTACTTTGAAGAAAAAGAGACACTAAGGTACCCAGTGCTGATTCTGTAGCATCATGATGTGAAATCCAGCAATACTATTATTCTTTGTTCAGAGTGATTTTAGTCTGTTTTGTTTTGTTTAATTTCAACATACATGAAGGTATGGACAGCTATTTTGAAGAGAATTAGAGACACTATGACAGCCATTGTTGACTTCCCTATTGTCTGGTCTTGAAGACCTAAAATGCCTTCATCATTGATTCATGTTCTGATCAGTTCTATACTATTTTGTTTTGTATGAATTCATTGTATGTGAAGATATGGACAATTATTTGGAAGAAAACAAGAGAATATGATAGCCAGTGAAGATCTCTTTTCTCTTATATTGTTTTCTTATGAACTGTTTTGTTCTGTTTAATTTTACCCTCTTTAAAAATAAAAAAAGAAGCACTCTACATGAACCACAGTATAGATCAAATGGACATAACACACTTCTACAGAATATTCCATTCAACAAGAATAGAATTCTCTCTCTCTCTCTCTCTTTCTTTTCCTCTCTCCCTCCCTCCCTCTCTCTCTTTCCTCTGTGTCCTCTCCTCTCTCTCTTCACTCTGTTTCTTCCCACTCCCTAATGATGAACCCAGGCCTTTGTACTGAGCTACATCTCTTTTCATTTTTTTATCTCTTATATTGAAATAGGGCCTCACTGAATTGCTAATTTACCCACAATGACATTCAACTTGGAATTATTCTGCATCAGCCTCTCAGAGTGCTGAGATTACAGGCATGCACTAGTATGCCTGGGTGGGATATATGTTCTTTTCAACAGTTTATGGCACTTTATCCATAATAAAGCATATGTTCAGCCATAAAAACAAGACTTAAAAAACATAAAATATCAAAATAATATCAGACAGGGCTGGGGATTTAGCCCAGCAGTATAAGCCCTTGCTTTGCAAGCATGTAGTCATGAGTTCGGTCCCCGTACCAAAAACCAAAAACAAACAAGCAAACAAAAAAATCAGATACTATCAGATCTTAATGGAATGAAACTGGAAATCAACATCAAGAGAAGTAGCATTAACTGAGCAAAATGAAACATTTTGGACAGATTAAAATGGAGACTG
Source organism: Hydrochoerus hydrochaeris (assembly GCA_004027455.1). NCBI lineage: Eukaryota > Metazoa > Chordata > Mammalia > Rodentia > Hydrochaeridae > Hydrochoerus > Hydrochoerus hydrochaeris. The sequence continues at coordinate 15,337 of PVLA01010216.1, forward strand.
AAATATTTACTTTAGAATGATAATTGAAGAAGTCAAGAAGACATTTTTTAAATTCTCTGAATCAAATGAACATGGAAACACAACATATCAGACTCACTGAGGTACAGCATAGACAGCTTAAGAGTAATTTATAGCTATGAGTGCCTATATAAAACAATCAGAAATAAATCAATAACCAAATGATGCATTTCAAGGTCAAAAAACAAGAATAAATAAATAACAAAATCAATAAAAGGAAAAATGATAATGAAATGAAAATTAAAGAGGTAGGGATTAAATGAACAACATAGAGGATTAAGGAAGTAGACTTGATTCTTTATAAACACCATTGATAAACTTTTAGCAAAACTAACCAAAAGAGGTGACCCAAATTAATAAAATTAGATAATAAGATGGCTATATACAACATATACCATTGAAATGCAAAGGATTATTAGAAACTATTCTGAAAACTTATATTCCAATAAACAGGAAATTGTTGAAGAAATGAATAAACTTCTAGATCCATATGAACTTTCAAAACTGAACCACAAGATATAAAAAAATCTAAACAAATCAGCAGCAAATATTGATATTGAAACAGTAATGAAAATCTCCCAACAAAGAAAAAAATAAAGACTAAATAGATTTACTAGAGAATTTTACAAGACCTTTAAAGAATCAAAACCAGTGATTCTCATGCTATTCCATGAGTTAAAAAAATTAAAGACTACCAATTTATTCTATTACTATGAATACTCAACAAAACAGAAAAAGAAAGAAAAGAACCAATATTTTGATGAATATAGATGCAAAAATCCTCAGTGAGAAACTTGCAGCAGAATCCAAAAAACATATTTAAGAGATCATTTATTGATCAAAATGATTTCGCTCCATCCCATCCATAAAACACTGTCAACATATGTAAATGGAAAACACTACATGAATAGAGTCAAGGATAAAAATCATATCATTATCTCAAAAAACACAGAAAAATCCTTCAACAACATTCAAAATGGCTTCATGACTTTAAAATACTATGAATAAACAAAGTGCAAAATTATCTTTCCTCAAAATAATTACAGCTATAGATGCTGAACCCACAGCACATCATACTTAATGAGGAAAAGCTAAAAATATTTTCATTAAAATCAGGAAAATTAAAAGAGTGTCCTTTCACACCACTTTGGACAATACTTGAAATTTTAGACAAGAGGGGAAAGAAAAAGGGAAAAAGAAATAGGAATAGAAGAAGAATAAGTCAATTTTTTTCTATTTGCAGATGATATGATCATGTATTTAGAAGACCTCAAAAATTGTACTAGACAGCTTTGTGACCCAACGAACAAATTCAATAAAGAGGCAGGATAAAATGTCAGTATAAAAAACCATTGGCCTCTCTATACAACAGCAATGAACCTGCTGCCAAAATTTTTTTTAAATAATATTTTTCACAGTGCCTTCACAAATAAAATACTTAAGAATAAATAACAACAAAGGGTTCAAGACCATTACAATGAAAATTATAAAACATTAGAAAATGAAATGCATGAAGACTCTAAAAGAAAGATCTGCCACCTTTATAGTTCTGCAGAATTAATATTCTCATATTGGCATATTACAAAACCAATCTATGGATTCAGTAAAATCTCCATTAAGACACCAGTGATGTTCTTCAGAAAACTAGAAGACAAAATCCTAAAATTTATATGGAAGCACAAAAGATCCATAACAGCCAAAACAATTCTGAGCCAAAAGAGAAGTGTTGGAGATATCACAATTCCTATTTCAAAGTATGCAACATAAATGTAATCATAAAAACAGCATGGTAAAGACACAAAAATATATACATATACCAAACGATAAATTAGCAGACACAAGAACAAACCCATATAACTTTGGTCATTTGACTCTTGACAAAGAAATGAAAGAAATATGTTGGAGAAAAGATAATTTATTTAACAAATTGGGATGGAGAAACTAGACATCCACATGTAGAAGACTAAAACTGGTCCTTATCCCTCAAAAAACTCAATTCAAAATGGATCAAAGACCTAGTGATACCACCTGAAATTTAAAAACTGCAAGAATAAAACAGAGGAATCAATTAAAATTATAGCTATAGGAAAAGGTTCCAAATGAAAATGGGAGAAATAATTGAAGACACATACACAGGCTTAGATTTTCTGAATGGGACACCAATAAATAGCACAGGAAATAATAGCAACAATCAATAAACAGGACTACATCAAATTACAAAGCACTGCCCAGCAAAGAAAACAATCAACCTAGTGAAGAAGTAACCTGGAGATTAGGAGAAAATGTTTGTCAACTACTATTCTGGTAGAGGATTAATATCAAGAATACACAAAGCATTCAAAAAATTTAACAACAAAATACATACATACATACATAGAAATTGTCTAGTCAAATTGTGGTGCAAGGAATTAAACAGACACTTCTTGAAAGAAGAAGTAGAAATGGTCAATAAGTACATTTAAAAATACTCAACTTTTTAGCTATCAGGAAAACACAAATAAAACTACATTGAGACTCATGCATAATGACTTATCAATAATACAAAAAAAAATGTTAGTGAAGATGTGGGAAAAGAGAACTCTTCTACATTGTTGGTAGGAAATTAAATGTGTATAGCCACAATGGAAATCAGTCTAGGAATTCCTCAAAAAATACGATTTTATACAGCTGTACCATTTTCAGAAAGAAAGTCAGGATATTACAGATACATGCATACTCATGCTTATTGCAGTGTAGTTCACAGTAGGTAGACATGGAAACAGCCTTAAATACCAAAATAACAATTGAACAACGTGATTGCAGATGGGGACAACACCTAGAGAAGGAACAATTTTCAGTGTTTCCCTACCACAGTGACTGGGTGAGCCAGCCACGAGAAACAATTGCAGAGAGCAGGGGTAGGCCAGACATGGACCGCCTGAGAAGGGTCAGCTCAGACACAGTGAACACAAGGCCAGCTGTCTGTCATGAGAAGCAGGATCAGTGTATGTGGCTTCAGACGTGGCTAGTTCTGAAAGAGAAATGGCACTGACTCCAACAGTTTGCTTAAACCTCACCCAACATATATAGACAGAGATCTTTGTCTGATTTGATAGCTTTCTCCATCTACCAGTGCCATCAAGGACATTCCTTAGCTCGGCCAGCGGCCAGCCCGTTGACACAACCCAGGTTGTGGGGAGAGACGTGAGGTCACTGAAGTTTGCCAGGAAACCTTAAATCCACAGGCCATAAAACTAGGCAGAGAAACACCAACTTGCTAGATGCCAAGCCTGTAGGTCCTGGAGAGAAAGTACTTTCAAAAAGAAAGAGGATGTTTGGTTTAACTCATTTATTTTCTTTTTTTCCTTTAAATGGTTTTGGAGGCTTGGGGTTTGTTTACTTATTTTTTTTTTGTCTTTTTTTCTTGTTTTTTCCAGGTTTTTTTTTTTATTATGTTCTTGTTTCTTTTTGCTTCTTTTTCTCCTTTTTTCTTTCTTTCTTCTTTTTTTCCTTTTATCTAATTCTATTCATTTCCTTTTACTCCTTAATAGACTACTTTGTCCCACTTTCCTGTCTTCTCTCTGATCAAACATCACTTAATTTTTCACATTTTACTTCTTTCAGTCTCCTGTTTCCTAACCCCCACCATTTCATTACTATAACCATCAAGGTGTTTCAGTCTTTACATAGTAAAATCTGTGTTTCTGTTACATTCTTTTTTAATGTTAAGGGAGGTATAATTGTTGTGTTTAGTATGTCAATATTTGCTTCATCTTAGTGTTTGTACTATAAATACAGATTGCTTTTCTGTAGTGAAGAGTTGTAGATGATTGGTTCTTAAATGATCTCAATATCCAGTTTGTTTTTAACACTATTACTATTGCTCATTTTCTTGATATTTCCAGGGTGGCATAGTTGTTGCTGTCAATGGGTTTTCCTATATGCCAGCACTGGATTGCGTTTGTGTCGATAATGATACTGTGGTCCAGTCAGAGAGAACTGGCTCCTGGGATAATGAAACTGCATCCTGCCTTCATGAATTAATGCAGATGACTAGATCATGGTGCAGAGGCAAAAGCCTATAGTTAGTTACACCCAGAATACATCACTGAAAAGCAGACATTAACTGAACAAGTCTTTTTATTAGCAATAATATATTTCCATTACACTCAAGCCACAACTTCAGAACAAAACAATAACAATAAAAGAAACAGAAAACTGAGATGATAAGGCAACAGAATGCCTCCAAATAGTCCCAGCTCCCCCAAAGATGATCTATGTGGTATCGAGGAGGAGAAATCAAAAACTACTCAGCTAAATTATGTAAGAATGATAACGAAGGAGCTTAAAAACAAATCAGTAACATCCTCAGTGAGCTCAAAGATGTAATTTTTAAATGTCTTTGTCTTATGGTTTTTTTTTATTTCTTTTTTTTTTTTTTTTGTACCAAGGATTGAACTCACAACCTTGCGCTTCCAGGGCAGGCATTTATGCCACTGAGCTAAACCTCTGGCCCAAAAGATACACTTAAACAAGTAATGAACTTCATAAACCAAATGATCAATGAGTTTACCAAAGACACAAATAAAAAAATGAACTAAACAAAACAATAAAAAACATGAATGAACAATTTTGCAGAGAACTTTTCTTCATGATAAGGTACCAAGCATAATCCAGAGGATTAAAAATTATTGAAAGTATTGGCATCAGAACAGACCAAGATGGAGAACAAAGTATGAGAACCATAAGACAGTGCTAGAGTTGGCGAGATACCTTAAAAAAACAAAAGAACATGAAAAATGGATCAAAATTATGCTAGAAAATACAAAGAAGATAAACCTAAGATTAATTTAAATTAGTGAAAAAAAAAACCAGTGCAAATAGCATAACTATCTTGTATCCTGAGATAATATCAAAAAACTTTTCATATATGGGGCAATGATTTTACTTTCTGTTGAGTGATACATATAGAACCACAAATAGCCACAATAAGAAAAAGAACTTCTCAATGATACATCATAATCAAAATTCCAGAAGGATAGAATGTTAAAAGATTCAAGGAAAAGGGACAAAACATTTCTAAAAATTAAACTTCTTAAAAGTATACTAAACTTCTCAAAACAAACTTTCAAAGCCAGGAAAATTTGGGGGGAAAAAAAAACCTTTTTCAACCCTGAAAATAAAACAGCTCCCAATACAGACTGGTACATGCTGCAGCAGAACCATTTTTCAAAACTAGTGGAGAAATAAATTCCTTACATGAAACTGAGTACCTTAAGAAAATCATGACTAAATAACTAACACTCCAAATATTTCTCAAGAATGTCCTAGAAAAAAGTCTAACATAAAAATAACCAACTAGGATAAACAACAACAACAACAAAAGCAACAGAAAAATCATGCACTGCCAAGAAGAAATAGCTCAATGGGAATGGTCTTAATTATTCACAGACCAAAGACACATTGCATCATGAAACAAAACCCATCATTATGCTACATGAAAGTAAAACATATTTCAAAATGAAATTCATAGATGAAAAATAAGAGGATGCAAATGGGAACACAAAAACAACCTATGAGTAGTTGTCTTGTTTTTGGAAAAACTGAAATTCAAGCCACAGTGACTGAAAGGATCAAATAAGGTCACTCCACTCTGATTAAGTGAACAAATTCATAGGAGGAGATAACAATTATAAAAATATATGCAGTGAACACCATCACATACAACTTCATAAAACAAACACTACTAGACATGAAAGACTGTATAAACATCAACCCAATTATAGAGGGAAAATTCAAGACCATGCTGTCACAAAAGGATAGGCTATCTAGACAAAAACTCAATACAGGAATATCAGACTTCATCCAAATCTTGAAACAAATCAATTTAATAAACATACACGGAGATATCTATTGACAAAGATTAGACATTTTTCCAGCCTCACATAGAACTTTCTCCAAAATAAATCATCTAGCCAATAAAGAATACTAAAGCAAATGCAAAAGAATCAAAATTATCACATGCATATTTTCACATCATCATGCAATGAAACCAGAATCAATAGCAAAAGAAGTCCCAGAAATTATGAAAACATATAAAAATTAAACAATACACTCTTGAACAATCAATTGGTCATAGAAGAACATACAATTCCTATAATCAAATGATAATGCCATTGCAAACATACTTGAACCTTCAGGACAAAATGACAGGAGTCCTAAATGGAAAGTTTATGGATAAGAATGCTCATGTAGAAAAATAGAAAAAGTCCAGATAAATAAACTAATGATGAAGTTCAAGGTACAGGAAAAATAAATAAAAATATAAATCCAAGTTAATATGAAGAAGGAGATTATAAAGGTCTGATCACAAATTGATAAATTGAGACAAAATAACACAAAGATACAGTGAATTATAAGGTTTGTTCATCAAAATGAAAAATCAAAATACACTGAAATTTAGACCAAAGAAAAGAAAAGACCTTGTATTAGTGCAAAAAAAAGCAAAAACAAAAGGATGAAATTGCAACAGACATTGAAGAAATCTAGATTATTTGTAATGACTTTGAAAATACGTATGCCAATAAATTGGACAATTTAGTAGAAATGAATAGATTCTTAGATACAAATAAAGTACCAAAAATAAATGGAGCTAAAAATACTCTGAAAAATCCAATAAAAGGCAGTGAAATTGAAGCAATAATAAAAATCCTACCAACTAAGAAAATCCCAAGGAAGTCACAATTAAATTACACAATAACAGCAGTCAATATCCAATGCCAATATTCCTCAAACACTCTAATGAAATTGAAAGAAAAGGAGTACTTTTCTTCTTCAGAAAGCCAGCATCACTCTGATTCCAAAGCCAGACAAAAGCTCAAGTGAAAATGAGAAATGCAGGGCAGTATCTTTAATGAAAAAGACACAAAGATACAAAAATCCTCAGGAAGATGCTGACAAGCAGAAAAGAAAAAATCATCAAGAAATCATACAGTATGACTAAAAATCATGCCAGGCATGCAAGCATGGTTCAACATACAAAGTCAACAAATGTCATACATCACAAAAACAGAAGCAAGACCAGATATCACACGATCCTCTCAATGGACACAGAAGAAACCTTTGAAAAAAATGCAACATTCATTCATGATTTTAAAGAACAAAAATAGGTATAGAATGACCTTACCTCAATCTGATAAAGCCATTTATGATTCATCTATAGTCAACATCCTTTTAAATGTGGAAAACTGAAAGCTTCCCTTCTAAAATCAGGAACAAGTAAAAGATGTCTACTATCACCATTCCTGTTCAACAGTACTTGAATCACTTTGCCAGAGCAACCAGGAAGAGAAAGAAATATATAGGAAAGAAAGATATATATATATATATATATATATATATATATATATATTCAAAATATCATTTTTATAGGTGACATGACCCTGTACATAGAAAATCCAAAAGAATTCACCAAGGCCTGCTGATATTAGTAACCAAATGCAATAGTGCACTAGGTTAAAAATCAATAACGTTCCTCTAGACCAGCAATGATAAAGATTTTAGAGTTTTTAGTGATAACAGACCCGCTGTGGCCCGTGTACCATAGATTCGTCATCACTGAAATAAACTCACTGAAAAAAGAAATTAGAAAAGAAAACCATTCATGATATCATAAAGAAAAAATAAAATACTTGGGAATCAACATGACCAAGGAAGTGAAAGACCTCTACAATGAAACTACAGTAACAGGAAAAAGATTGAAGAGGACGTACATCAGAATGGAAAGCAGCCCCTATTTCTGGGCATGAAGAATCAATACAATCCAAATGGCCATACTTCTCTAACTGATATACAGATTTAATGCAATCGCAATCAAAATAACAATACCATTCTTCACAGAACCAGAAAAAAATTCCTAAAATTCATATGAAACAGGAAGAAATTGAAAATAGTACAAGAAATCCTGGAGAAGGAGAGTGAAGCAAGAGACATTGCAATCCGAGATTTCAAGATACAGTCATAAAAACAGCACAGGGATGGGTCAATGGAACTGAATAGAAAATGTGGAAACTAACCTAGGCATATTCAGTGATCTGATTTTCATAAAGGTGACAAAATCATACACCAGAGGGAAGATAGCCCTGTTAGCAAATGGTGCTGAAATACAGGCTATTAGTGTACACAAGATTTAATCTAGACCATATCTCTCATAACATACTAAAATAAAATTAAAATGCATAACGATCTATGTGTAAACAAAGAAACAATCTTCTGAAAGATAAAATAGTTAAAAGTCTTGAAGACAGATATAAGCAAGGACTTTTTGCACAGAACCCCAAATACACAAGAAATAACATTCATGGGATCACTTCAAATTAAACAGCTTCTGCCCAGCAAAAGAAACAATCAACAGAGTGAAGAGAAAATCTACAAAATGGAAAAAATTTTGCCAGCTATTTCTCAGAGTGGACTAATTTCTAGAATATATATATGGAGCTCAAAAAGTTAGATTCCACCAAATAAAAGGCCCAATCAAAAAATGAGCAAGTGAAATGGATAGATACTTCTCAGAAGAAGTACAAATGGCCAGTGAATACATGAAAAACTTTTCAACATCTCTCGTCATTAAAGAAATGCAAATTAAAACAACACTGAGGCGAGGTGTGGTGGTGCATGCCTGTAATCCCAGCACTCAGGATGCTGAAGCAGGAGGAATGGTATAAATTCAAGACCAGCTTGGGCCACCTTGTGAGTTTAAGGCCAGCCTGAAAACATAGTGAGTCAACAAACAAACAAATAAAACACTGAGATTTCACTTTACTCCAGAAATAACGGATATCATAAAGAATCCAAGTAGTTATAAATGTTAGAGAGGTTGCTGGGTAAAAGGAGCCTGGCTACATTGTTGGTGGGAGTGTAACCTACTACGGCAACTTTGGAAAGTATAGAGATTTCTCAAAAAAAAAACTAGAAATAGATTCCATTTGACTCAGATATTCCCCTACTAGGTATCTTCCTAAATGTTAAAGACATTATATTATGTGATACATGCTTATCCATGTTTACAGCAGCCCAAATCATAATACCTAAATCTTGGAAGTAGACTACGTGTCCATCAACGAATGGATTGATTTAAAAAGTGTGATATTTATAGACAATGGAGTACTACTGTACTATCAAAAAGGATATCTTAAGGAGAACAGATTCATTTTCAGGCTATAACATTAAATGAAATAAGTAAGGCACACGAGGTTAAATACTGTTTGGTTTTTCTTATGTGAGAAACCCCAAATATAAAAAGCCCAAAATAAAAGGGAGATGATAGAAAAGAAGAAGATAGATCTTTTATGAGAGGGAGACCAAGAGAAGGAGAGAGGAGTAGAGATAAGAAAGAAAAAGGACCAAAGAAAATTAAGATGCATCATGCACATGTGCAATCTCCCCATGAGTAATGTAGTCATTATGTACTGCAAACATGGACTAAAAAATTTTCAAATTCAAATCAAAGAATAAATAAAATGTACACACATGCTTCAGAATATTAATTATAAATAAAAATACAATGTTATTTGCAAGAAAACAAAATGAAGCTGGAGGCCATCCTAAATGTGGCTGACTCAGAAAGTCAAATATTGAGTTTTCTGTCATACAAGGAATTTAGGGGGAAAGTTGTTTTAAAAAGAGAGAATGGTAATATACAACAAAAAGGAGACTATTAGAGAGGACAAAGGTTGAGGGGGAAATGTTTTACTATTTTACACACATTTGTGAGTATATAAGATGAAACCCAATGGTTCGTAAATCTAATATGCACTAATAAAAATAAATACATAAAAACAATTTAGGTAACTGCTCCTACATACACAACAATATTATTGCACTATTTTTTAAGAAACACAATTCTTCAATTTAAAATTGACTAAAACTTTCCTGAGGGGGCTACTGTAGCTTGGTTAGAGGAGAATTTACCTAACTGCAAAAAAATCTTGAAATAAAATTATAAGAAACAAAATGGCACACAAATTTCATAAAATGAAGAGTAAAATATAAAGTGATATGATGCTAAAGTAAAACCAAGATAACAAAAATTCCATATATAATAATGGATTTTTCTGTAATTTAAAAAATTTTAGGAAAAAGAACCATTCCCTAGGCTGGCTGAGGCTGTGTCTCAGATCACTACTATAGCTTCATTTTTTTAATATATTATACATACTTTATAATATATAAAAGTTTATTATATATATATATATATATATATATATATATATATATATGTTTTCAAGTTCACTAATTTCCTCTGCTGTAGTATCTAATCTGCTAACATCCCAGGCACTATATATCTTCTCAGATATTTTCATTTCTAAAGAGTCCCTGAAGTGCTATTTTAATCTTTTAAAAAATCATTATTTTCATAATTTTCTCCTACCTTTTGGAACATATGTAGTCACTATGTAATATTCAATTATATTAGTTATCTCCTCTGTGTCATTTCCTGTTCACTTACTACTGAGTGATTGTCCTCTTGGCGATAGGCTGTACTTTCCTCATTTACATTCTGGTAATTTTGTTTTAAAGCACCACACTGAACATTAAATTGTCTTATACATTTTTCAAATTTTTTTTAAAGATTTGGGAGCATGTTTGGGGATGTAGGTAAATTATTTAGTCAGTTTGATCTTTTTCAGGTTTGATTTTTAAGCCTCCTTAGTAAGAAAAAAGATGAGTATGTAGTAGGCTTATGTGGCTCTCCTGCAGAGAAAATGCCCTTGGCTAGAGCATACTTGACTGCAGATGGCTACAATGTAACTTCATGCCACCTGAATGTCAGCTTCAGGCATTTCTGTCCATTTCTTTCTGGTGGTTCATCCTCAGCTTCAGTGGTTTTGTCAAACACATACAAATTTATACTCAGATACTTAAAATGACTCATATGCATATCTGCAGAGCATTTTTCCTTTTGCTATTCCATCCTCTTCAGACTAAATCCTGAAAATTACAGCTTCCTTCACCTGCAAAAACTTTGCACATTGTCTCTTTAATTCACCAGCACTTACTGGGCTTTGCTTGGCTTCAGTCTTGCAACATTGTGGTGAGGAACCATCTCCAGGAAGTGAGTTGTAGAGCTGATTTCCTTTGTTTCCCTGTTCTCAAGCATATAAAGAATGAAGGCAGATTCCCTGTTACAAACACAGTCATTCAGAAAATAATAAAATGGCATATTTAAAATACTGAAACAAAAATACTACCAACCTGAAATTATCCACAAATAAAATCCACAAAGCAAAATTATCTTCCAAAAGTGAAGACAGATTAAAAGCTATGTTATGTCATCAAAAGCTGAAAGAATTCAGTATGAGAAGACTTGTACAATAAGAAATGCTGAAGTTTTTCAAACAAGAAATATAACACCATTTGGATTATGGATATACACAATGAAGTGGAGATGGTCAGAAAAGGTCAATCAAAATAGAAGAAAAATGACCGGATTATAAAGAAAATAAATGAAAATACTATAGGGAAGCTTTCAATGAGCCTTTCTCAATAATAAAGCAAACAAAAATAAAAGCACTAAGTATAGAAAATATACACATTATAAACCAACTTCACCTAATTGACATTAATAGACCACTGCAATAGGAAAAATGCTTTTAAAGCATGAATATATCATATCATTTACTATGTCATAGAATGAATTCCTGTAAGTTACAATTCACATTCTCTAATTAACAGAATTAAATTAGAAATATAAAAGGGGGAAATAGTCCAAGTAGAGCATTTGAGTGGATGTATGGTCACATCTCAGAAAACCATAGCACTTGCAGCATGGGTGATCAACTGACTGGAGAACAGATAGCAGAATTCAATGAAGCTTGTTCATGATTTAACAAGAACTGTGATGGAACTAGTATAATAGCAAAGAAATTAGGAACTATAATGAGGTGGTTTTTTCTTTACAGAATTGCACAGAAGCAGTTAAAAGACATGATTAATGAGGTACTTTTTAAGTAATACATAACTGACTTCCTTGAATTTCTGAAAATTATAGTAAGAAAACTGAAATACACAAACAGTAAAGAAATTGGAGAAGTGTTCTATGGTTTTAAAAAGGATGGCAATTGTTACATTAGTGTACAGAGCTTTGCCATTTGATGGCAACCCCTGGAGAGAAGTTAACAGATGAAGAGACTGATCAAATGATGAGAGAAGCAGACGCTGATAGTGCTGATGAAGTAAAGTATAAAGATTTTGTAAGAATGATGACATCAAAGTGAAGACATTGTACAGAATGTGTTAAATTTCTTACACAAAGGTTTTTATTTGCCTTCTCTTTATTTGTAACTTATCTGTAAAAGGTTTCTCCCTCCTATCAAAAATATGCATATATAGTAGTTAGGATTCTATTGTTCCATATTTTCATTCCTCATCTTACTATCATTATTCCAAAACATTATTTTAGAAAATCGATCAAGTAACATGTTGCATGTGGCTTATTCTGAATATATCTAAATTCTTTTGCGCTCTAAATTTAGATGGAGTCTGTTGAGAGAGGGGATATCTAGATTATGCTTTTTTTGAAAGTAGTTTTTTAGGAAATGCCACAGACTGTTATTGAAGTATAGAATTGTAACTCTACATACATTACTGGCAGTCAACAATATACTTAAAATTTCACTGTTAACAATGTGAAAAGAAAATTTCAAAATTAAGACATACAACACAATAAAAATCTATGAAATCTAGGTAAAATTATTACCTAAGGAAAGTATTATATCTTTAAATTCTTATACAGAGAAAAAGGTTTAAAATCTATTATGTAGGATTTTCCATTAATAAGTATAAAAAAGAACAAAGTTAAACCTGATCTAAGTAAAAATGATCAGAAAATAAATTAATAAAAAACAAAAAGAAAAAATTAATGAAACAAAGTATTCTCTGAAAAGAATAAAATAGTTTAACTCATTACAATAAACAATAATAAAGTAAAAAGATGATTCAGATTACCAATATGATGAATAACATAAAATGTTAATGATATTATATGTCGCTGAAAGAATAAACTATTATTTAAAAGCACGTGACAAAACCAGGCATGGTGGCACATACCAGTTACCCCAGCACTCAGGAGACTGAGACAAGAGAATCTCAAATTCAAGACCAGCCTAGTCTATGCAGTTAATTCAAGGCTAGCCTGGATTACATAGCAAGATCCTATCTCAAAACAGCAATAATAATAATAATAATAATGATAATGATAATAGACAACAACTGCAGTAACTTAAAGTGAACAAGCTTCTTTGAAAAGAAAAATTACAAAGAGATCTTAGAAGAAATTAAACAGATAAATTAATTGAGGACATTTTTTACTAGAAAAACACAAATTTAGAGCTGGAAGTATAGCTCCACGATAGAGTATTTTCCAGTCACACACAAAACCCTGTGTTCAATAACCAGTGCCAGAAGGAAAACACACATACACACACACAGAGAAATAAATTTGTGAAGTGGAATTTCTCAGGATCCCTACATTTGTTTAAGAAATTTAAATTCCAATTAAGAATCTTCCAACAAACAAAACTATATAGTGTAAAAAGACAAGGAAAAAAAATAAAAGAGATGCAGATTTGTAACCACAGATTCACAGAAAACATAATAATCTATGTTGAAAACCTAAGTCACCTTAAAAATATACTAGAATTATAGTTAAAATTAGCAATATAGTCAAGACACAGCACTCAATTACATTTCTCTACACTAGCAATTTACAAATGAAAAGAATTATAAAACAAAATCACTTACAATAAAGTTGAAAGACATAATTAGAAATCAACTTAATTTTAAAAAGCTGAAAGAAGTGTAATTTAAAAATACCAAACACTGGAGAAAAAAAAATCACAGGAGACCTAAATAAATACATATTTGTAAGTAGGTCTGAAGATTATGTTCTTTACGAACTGATTCATAGATTCAATATAATCCCAAGAAAATCAAGGCTTGGCTTTTTGAACAGAAATTGTTTAAATGATTTGAAAATATATATGAAAAAACAAAATATCTGAAAAAGCAAAAATATTTTTTTAAATACAAAGTTGGAGAAATGAAACTACTTGATTTTAAGACATATCGGAAAAATGCTATACATAATTACAGGTGAAGTAGACTAGTGTAAGACAGACAATCCAAAACTAAATTGATGTATCTATAGTCCTTTGATTACTACAAAGATGCCAACATAATTCAGTGCAGAAAATATTAGTTTTATAAGAAACAGTGCTAAAACAACTGTGTTTCAATATTTTTTAAAAAATGAAACTTGAAACCAGGAGTGGTACTGCAGGCACACCTATAATCCCTGCACTCAAGAGACAGAGGCAGGAGAATCACTGTGACTCCGAGGCCAATCTGTACTACATAGTGAGTTCAAAACAAGCCTGAACTACATAGCAAGACCCAGCTAACAACAACAAAGAAAGAAAAAGAAAAAGAAACGTGACTCACACTTCATTACATACGAAAAATTTTACTTGAAGTAGATCAAAGGGCTACACATAAATTCAAAATTGCAAAGTTTTAGAAAAAAATCTTACTAATCTTGAGTATTTTTCTTTAAAAGAACACAATAGAAACATGAGCTAGAAAAGAAAGGGCTGACAAAATATACTTTAATATTCAAAATGTCTGCTTGTTGAAAACAAAAACATATCATATTTTATACAACTTGCAAACTAATAGGTTAACATAGGACGGTTCCATGGATACCTTCACCCAAGACTCCTAGATCTGAGCTTTATTACTCATGGCATAGCAAATGGCACGACCATCAGCATATTTATACCAATTCTTTTTAATCCTTTTCATCTCTCTGACCAAATGTCTGAAAAATAAAAACTTAGAGAAAATATGTATTTGGTCTCATAATTTCAGAGGTGCTAGTCCATGGAACCTATCACTTTAGGCCTGTGGGGAGACAAATTATGGCAGAAGACCATGGCAGATGGAAGCTGCTCACTGCTGGCAGGAAACAAAGAGGTCAGGAAAGAGCATAAAGAAGGTACATGTTTTAAAGCCATGCCTCCAGAGAACTACTAACTCCAGATGAGCCCCACCTCCTAACAGCCTGGTCAGCTACAAACTTGCCAACCAGTTAACAAACTGGTAAGATGAGTATCCCCCTGATTCAGCCCCCTCTCTGGGCCCTGACTCTGAACATAGATGCACTGGGGGCTAACCCTCAATACAGAAACCTTTGAGGGTCACTCCACATCTAGACCATAACAGCTGCCAAATCTCATGGGAAGAGGGAGACAGACACCGATAAATGCC
The DNA here is from genome assembly GCA_004027455.1 of Hydrochoerus hydrochaeris. Taxonomy (NCBI): domain Eukaryota; kingdom Metazoa; phylum Chordata; class Mammalia; order Rodentia; family Hydrochaeridae; genus Hydrochoerus; species Hydrochoerus hydrochaeris. The sequence continues at coordinate 30,658 of PVLA01010216.1, forward strand.
CAAACACTCAAAGAGCTGTGTCACAGAAAATCTCTGTGCTTAGAGGACTTTTCTTTTATCCTGTGCACTAAGCTTTTCTTTTCTTCACATCAGAAGAAATTATCTTTGTTATATCAGATAGTCAGTGTGACTGCTCTTTGACCTGGAGAGAGGTATTACCTTTCCTCTAAGGTTCCTACACTGAAAATATCTTTTTAAAAACAATCCAGGAAAAGTCTCAGTTATTATTTATTCAAAATAAATGAAGAAACATAAAGGACCCATAAAGAATGAGCTCCAGTTATGCAAAGCTCAAGAAGCCAGATGCAAAAGCATTTGCACTAAATGATATCAGTTTTACACATTCTAGAAGACACAGAATTTATCTATAGGATTGGAAAAGAGATCCTTGAGGCTTTTAGGACACAGGACAGAATTTGGCTTCAATTGAAATATTCTGAATTTTGATTACTATGATACCCACTTATATATATTTCTGAAGATTCATAAAAATGCACACTTAAATTTTTTTTTTTTTTTTGCTTTCAAATTTACCCACATGGAGTTGAGTAAAATAACCTGTTTGAGGGCTGGGCAGGGTGGCACATGCCTATAATCCCAGCACTCAGAAGGCTGAAGCAGGAAGAGTGCTGAGAGTTCAAGATCAGCCTGAACTACATAGTGAGTTCAAGTCTACCCTGGACTACTGAGACACTGTCTCTAAATAAATAAATAATGAAAAATTTTAAAAGTAGAAAAATAAAATAATCTGTTTAAGACTATATTCTAGTTACATAAAAGATAACATGAAAATAAATTGATAGGTAAAGACTTCATAAATGAAAAATATGGTGGTATACTTTGAATATGGTAAAACATATTTAAACTAATCAAATCATCTAATATTTACACAAAACAAAATAAGTTTATTATAGTTAATATGAAACAGTATTAGTAATATTAAGATATTACAGGGAGGTGACCCCTGCAGTGTTTGCTGTAGCGAACTCTGAGTCCGTGGATTCCACATATTGGGCAAGGCCACTCACCAGTTCCAAGCCTCTCTAGTGCTTCCTCTTGGCCCGGGGCAGCAAAGGCATAAATCATCCAAGTGACCTGATCATGAGCAAAGCAAATAGCCAACAGAGGATATATGCAGAAACAGTTGGCAACCCCAGGTAAAAATAATAAGCTACCCAAAGAAAACCCAGCAGCTGTAATAAACTGCCAAAGCAGCATGGAGTTTCAACCCAGAAATTTCTCCTTCACGGCAGGCTAGAGTTGGAAAAGAAACCTAGCACAACATCTGCCATATTCCCTATACAGTGACTTGGTGAGAGATAGCCAAAAACAGAGCTACAGAGAGGGTGCCCATTAAACATAAATACCCTAAGAAGTTTAAGCTCAGGACTTGAAGGATACAGGCCCTCCCTCCATAGTGAGACATCAAGAACATCATGTGGGGCTTTCAGAAGTGGCTGGGTCTAAAAGAGCTGACATGAAGTCCAGTAGTTTGCTTGAATTCCCACTCTTCTAGCTACATCCAGCAGAGATCAGTGGTCTGGTTGATTTTCCCAATATCTCTATGAATAAGTACATGCCTCAGCATGGATGATTTCTGGGGAATACATAGGGGCTGTTAGTGCAGTGGAGGCAGCTCACCCACCTACATTCCATGAAGCTAGGTGAACAAAACTGTGACTAGTGGGATTCAAAGACTGAAGATCTGAAAAGGAAATCAATCATTCAAAATATCAGAGGAACTTTTATTTTTAAACTCATTCAAATTTGTTTCTTCATTAATTTCTTGGTATTTGTTTTCTTTTTCTCCATTTTTACCTTTTTACATTTTGTTTTCTTCATTCTTATGTTTTCTTTTTGCTCTTGTTTTTTCTGTTTCTTTTATCTAATACTGTTAACTTCTTTTTTCTCTTTGATAAGATCCTTTCTTTCATTTCTTTTCCTTTCCTTCTAAACTTCCAATGATTATTTTGTTAATTTCTACTCCTTTCATGCTCTGGGGCCTGAAAGCTTATCCTAACTAGTATAACAATTAAACTTTATAAATCATTATGTACTTTACACTGTTACTGTTGAATTTCTTTTCTATTGCTAGTGGACATATAATTCTTGATTTAGCATGTATTTACTACATTTTGATGTTTTGATTGTCTTATCATGTATATTACAATAACATATCTCTTTTTATGGGCTGACTGGGGGACAGCCAGACACCAGCCCTCTCCTGTGAGTTGGTACCATTTATGGACTGCGAGGGAGCAGAACAAAAAGTCAACAAGAAGCTGAGATCTGTGAGTTGGCGTCATGCGCGAGTTGACTGGGGAGAGTCAGACACCAGCCCCTTTAGGCACACAGGCAGGGAGACAAGAAGAGCCAATGTCCCCTACCCACCATAAACAACTGGCTGATCCAGAGAAACATAAGCTGTGATGATAGCTAGCTATAAAACAGAACTTAATGTTTGTCGTGTTTAGTGTCTCACTGACGTTGCAGGCCTAGAGCTGGTAGTCTGATCATATATTCAGAGGATAACAATATGCAGTGTAAGACATATGGGGATCTTCTTCTGAAGGTGGTGGCTATTGTTAATTCCCTATTATTTTGTTTCAAAATCCTATATCATTCTCATTGTTTTTTTTTTTGGTTGAGTCTTATTCTGTTTTGTCCTGTTTGATTTTGTTGTATTTGATGGCATGGGCAGCTATTTTGAAGATAACAAGATATATTATAGTAGCCATTTTGGATTTACTATTATCTTGCTTTGAAGTCCTGTATTACACTCATTGTTTTGTTTTTATTGGTTCTATTATGTTTCTGTTTTGTTTGATTTTGCTGTGTCTGAAGGTAAGGGCAGCTATTTTGAAGACAACAAGAGGCATTATGGTAGCCACTGTTTTCCTATTATCTTGTTTTGATATCCTCTGTCACTTATACTGCCTTGTTTTGATTGGCTTTATTCTGTTTTATTTTGCTTGGTTTTATTCTCTCTAAAATAATATTTTTAAAAAATAATATATCTCTTTATGGTGATAAAGAGTGATACATTACTGATTTTTACTGTGTCGATATCTAGTTTGTCTTGAAGCTAGTTTTGTTGCTGATACTATTGCTACTAACAACATTGGATAGTTCATACTATTAGTTCGTTTTCTCTGTCAATATCTGAATTGCCTTTGTATCACTATCAATAATTTGGCCCAATCCCAGAGAACCAATACACTGTAATCTCCCCTCCCAAAAGAGGTTAAACCTTGGGACAAAGGACAAAACCTATCGTAAGCAATGTCCAGAGTGCATCACTGTAAAGTAGACACTAACTAAAAAGCCTGTCTTACTAGCAACAAAATGGTCCCCTATATTCAACATGCAAACATTAGCAAAAAACAAACAACAAACAGAAATATGAGAGGGCCAAAAAATGAATCAAAATACTCCAACTCTCCCAAAGTTGAAACCAAGAGCATTGAGGGGAAGGAAATTGAAAGTTATACCACTGAATTACTCAAAATGATAAAAGAAGTGATTTAAAAATAATAATAATGTGGAACAATAACTTACATGGTGAGTTAATTTAAAATAAAACAAATAATAACAGACTAATAAAATGTGAGCAGCATTTTAAAAGATGCTAATGAAATATTAGATGAGCTAAACAAAATGATACAAAACATGATTGACCATTTTAGAAAAGACTTAGAGTCTATGAAATGATACCAACAGAAATTCAGGAGATTAAACACTATTGAAAGTATGGGCAACAGAAAAGATCAGTGAAATAACAATGTCAGAACTAAAAGATATGTCTCTGGAGAAGAACAATTATTCAGAGATACCTTGAAAACAAGAAATTGTGAAAAATAGATTCAAATGCAGCTAGATTTAGGAAGACTAACATAAAGTTAATTGGAATTAGTGAAAAAGCAGATTTTAAAAATGGCATTTTAAAAATTGATTCACAAATACCAGAAAACTTTCCAAATATGGGGGAAGAATTTAACATAAAGATAAATGAGGCATGTAAAATCCCAAAAAAGGCATGATCAAAAATTAACTTCTCATTGACAGATCATTAGCAAAATCCCAGATTTCCAATACATGGGCAAAATGATAAAAGCTGTTAGAGAAAAACAACAAATCCCTTATGACGTTAAAAGTGATTGAATTTCATCAGACTTCTCTTTAATACCAGATGAACTTGAAAGGAACTTTTTCAAGTCTCTCAAAATAACCTCCAACTCAGACTGATGTACCCTACACAAATATCTTTCAAAACTGATAAAGTTCTTTCCATGAAAATGTGCACTTTCATAGATTTATGAACCACTAACTAGCACTACAAACATTTCTCAAGGACACTCAAGAAAAAGATAGGGAAGCTAACAATGCCAAGAAAATTCTAACACAAAGAATGCATCATTCAGAATTTGATGGCACATGCCCTTAATCTAAGCTCTTAGGAGGCTGAGGAAGAAAGATCCATGAACTCATTGAAAGCCACCCTGGGCTACATAGGGAGTTCAAGACTAGTCTGAACAATATAGTAAGATCCTGTCTTAAAATAACAAAAACAAGAACAAAAATGGATAAATACACTAGGCAGAATAACAAGTAGAAGGGGGGAAAACAAATTAGCTATGGGAAAATAATGCACTAAGTGGAAATGACAAATAAATCAATAGCTTTCAGTAATAACTACCAATGTGAATGGTCCCAATTCCACAATCAGAAAACACAGTTTGGCAAGGTGGATCAAGAGACAAAATCCAATGGTATGTTGTATACAAAACACATTAAACCAAAGTGAAATTCATAGACTACAAAATCAAAATGTAAAAAACAATATTCCATGCAATGGCAACTCCAAAACATGTAAGAGTATCTATCTCTTATTATTAGTAAGAGATTTAAACCAAAACTGATCAGAAAAGAAAGTCGATACATATTGGTTAACACAAAGAGATAACTTAACACAAAGAGATAATAATAAACATATATGTACTGAAGTTTGACACATCCAACTTCATAAAATAAATACTACTAGATATAAAAGATCAAATAAACTTCATCACAATATACTGGGGAACCACAATACACCACTGTCACAAATAGATCAACTAGAGAAAATTTCAAAAAAAAAAAAAAAGAGTCACAGTTGAAGTAAACCATAGAAAAAAATGAATGTAATAGTTATTAAAAAGTATAGTGGTATTTCAGCTCACAGATGCTTTCATTTGCCAACACTTTGGTTTGCAAATAGAAGCATTTGGCAAAATTATGTTTTTGCTTGTGAGCTCTGCAGTGAGTGATAAACATGAGCATGGTCACCTTTGCAACACAAACACAAAATCATCATCTTTTCCAAAGTCATAAATCAAATTAAGTTTGTGAGCCAAAATATTCATATACTCCATCAATAATACAGTATACATACTTGTTAGATGCACATGGAACTTTCTCCAAAATAGACAATATAATATCCTATGAAACAGAATTAAGTACATACAAAATAATCAAGTATTACTGCATATGATTAAATCATACTGCAATGAAACTAGAACTCAGAGTCATAAAACCATGCAAATTATGAAAGTATTGAAACAATTAAACAATGCACTCTTAAAGAATGACTGGATGACAGAAGAAATCAAGATAATGTTAGACAGTTTCTAGAATAAAACAATGACCATACGATATACTGAAATTTATGGAAAACTCTAAAAGTAGTGTGAAGAAGAAAGTTCATAGCTGCGAATACTCACATCACAGAAACAGAGCAAATCCAAATAAATAAACAATTGATGCACCAGAAGATCCTACAAAAAAAAAAAAAGATTTTAAAAACCTGAATAATCTAATAAAATGCAATGAAATTGAAACAGTAATAAAAAATATCAGTTGAGAAAAGTTCAAATCTCAATGGATTTACTGTTGATTTCTACAAGAATTTCAGAAAATATCTACTGTCATTAAATTCCTCTCCAAAAGACAAGGTGAGCTCATTTTAGACAATGTCTATTCAAAAATAATGCTAGAATTTGTTTTCAAAACAGGTCTTATTTTCAGGGAAACACATTAGTTATTCAAGCCAAGAATGCATCTCTGGAAAATAAACACTAAAGAAGCCTTCACAGTAGCAACAAAGTTTTCAACTGTACTTAGTTTGCAGGTCTTAGCACAAAAAATACATAAACAAAAAATAGAAATGTGACAAGACAATGCAACAAAATACCTTCAAAAATCTCAACTTGCCCAAAGCTAATCCACGGGGAACTGAGCAAGATTATTAAAACCAAGCAGCTGAATTCTTCAATTTTGGTGCTTGGGAAGATCACAGTTTTGAAATGTGACAAGCCATTGAAAAGTTCATAAAACTACAGCTCAGAAAAGGGAATAGAGCTAAGTGTTAACAAACAAAAATGCCTCCTCTCGATACTGATTTACCAATCTACAGCAATCATCTGCAAAATATTAAATGCCTTATAAGAGTCTGTGAGCCTTGCATGGGTTCAATTATCAAGTAGGTGGTGTGTAACAGCATGAAAGAGACCATAGGCTTCCATTTAAAGGAAGCACATAAGGTTTGGTTTCAATATAAAATTCCTGAGGTAAATGGAAAACAAGAGAAATCCTCACAGAATACAAAGGAAATGGCCAAAGAATTAAGATAAGGAAAGGACATATAGAGGGCCTGTCCAGCAGATACAATCTATGTGTAATGGAATACCTGAAAGAGAGGATAAACAAAATGAAACTGAAACAATAATTATGGAACAAATTGAAAAACACTTTCCAGAGTTGAAGAACATAGTAGGTCTGCAAATGAAAAATGCTCACAGCACACCTTTAAAATTTCACAAGCAGAAAACTTAGACATATCTTTGTGAGTTTTTAAATTTTAAGGAAAAAGAAAAACAAATTTGCACATATTCAGACAAAGAAGATTACTGATAAAAGGGAAAATCTCAGGCTGAGCTCAGGTTTTCCTGTTACAATTCTAAATGCCATAAGACAATGGAACAACATCTGCAGAGTTTTAAGGGAAAATAATTTTGAACCTAGAAGCATATAACCTGCCAAGTTATTTGTGTATGAAGGCAGCTGGAAAAGAGACAGTCTCAGGTATCAAGGGATTAACAAACTGAATCAAACAAGATGCTTCTCAGAAAATTTTGCTGAATGACTTACGGCAGTAAAAAGAAAAACCAAGTAGATTGGAGATAGTTGTATGAATCATTTGATGGTTAAAAGTAGTTACTAACATGATTCTAAAATTGTTAGATACAGGATAATAAATGTAAATGCAAAATAGATTTGTAAGCTAGACCTAAAAATTTCAGGTTTTGTACTTTTAAACTGTCAGAGTGCATACTAAATATTCAGTGTAAATAAATACTGTTGTATTTTTACCATGTAATATTACAATGATGTATGTTATTCAATGAGATGTGTGTTAGATAAAAGTGCTTTGTCACCATGGGCAGGGCAAATACTAAAAAGACATTCTAAATGTTCATCTGACAAAATTAGAAATTGGTACAGTTTTAATTCCTTTTTAAAAAAACTGACAAATATACAACATTAATACCAATAAATGAGAGGAGAAAATTTCCAAGGAACTGGTTGTAGAGGGGTGGATATGTTTGAAATACTGATTGGGGAAACCAGTAATTACTTCATCAGATGGTAGTTCATTTAAGTCAATTTGTCAGTGAGTTGTGGACAAAAATAGATTATATACACTCCAAGTTTCCAATTCGAAATCCAGTGAGAACCCAAGAAAATGTAGCAAAAGAAAAATATCAAAGCAGCAATAAGTTTGCATAAAAGATATTCATAGAGATAGAGTTAAATTATAAACTAATAATAATTTGAGTCCAATTAAGACTCATATTGAATAAAAAAATTGATCTCTGATTCAAGATACTCCTATTCATATTAAACAATGGTTAAAAGGGTTTAAAGGGAATAGAAATTATTCAGCTAATAGAAATGGAGAGTAGTATTTTTAGTAGGCAGCAATAAAAATGTTACAAGAAATTGTACATTTAAGAGGTTATGTGGTACTCATATGTAAGACTTTTGTTCAATATCTAGATGTGGATGGCAGTTTTACTACTGTAAACTGATATAGATAGGTAGTTTTTAAACATTGAAAATTAGTGACTATATGTACTCACATTTAATTGAGTAGTCCTTTAATTAAAGAAAACACATGTAGCAAAAAATAAAACAAAATTTAAAAAGTTTAATTTTTCCAAAGGATAATAGAAGAGATTTTAAAAAGGAGAGGAATCAATGAGGTGCTTAGTGATTTCAAAAAAGATATAACTAAAAAGATAATCAACCTAATAAATAAAATGAGACTGTGAGTCTATAGAAAAACTAATAAAAAGCTATCAGGGCTAAACAAAATGATATAAAACAACATTGTCCAGTGTAAAACAGAATTAGATTCTATGGATAGATACAGCCAATCACCAGAATTAAAACTGTAATGAAAGTTTTGGCAGCAGAATGAAAGGATAGATTGTCTGAACCAGAAGATATATCAATTTGTCAATGAAAAATTATTGAGAAATACCTTAAAAATAAGAGAATGTTAAAATGGATCCAAAACCTAATAGAAAAGAAGATTAACTTAAGATTCTTTGGAGTTAGTGAAAACTTAAATGACATGAATAGTATTAAAAAATCCTGTTTTCAGAAATAATAAAAAAAACTTCCAAATGTGGGCAAAGAATTTAACATATGAGTAAGTGAGGAACATAGAACTTCTATACAATACATCATAGTCAAAATCCCAGAAGTCCACCACAAGACCAGACTTTTAAAAGCTATTAGAAAAAAGGTAACCCTTACAAAGGCAAACAAATCAGAATAATAGCAGACTTTTTGATACAACACATAAAGGCAAGGAGATTTTTGAAGTATTGAAAGCTCTAAGAGAAAGTATCACCAAACCAAGTTGATAAATCCTCCCAAACTATCCCTAAAAATTCATAGAGAATTACTGTATTTCCATTATAAATACTACATGAAAAAATTTGGGACCGCCAAACCAGAACTCCAATAATTTAACAAGGCTACCCTAGAGACAAGGAGGGCAAACAATGACAAAAGGCCCAACAGGATGAATAAAATAGGGTGAGCACCAAAGTAGGCAAGAACATCAAACAGCAACAGGAAATTAGTACAATGACAGAAAAAAAATTATTACCTTTCAGGAACAACTCCCAATATGATGGTCTCAATTCCCAATTAAAAGACAATGACTGGCAGAACAGACCAAGAAACAAATGCAATGATTTGCTCTGTATGGGAAATTGTTACACTAAAAATCAAAGGATGGGAAACACTATTCCACACAAAGGGAACACACAAACAAGCAAGAATAGCTATCCTACTGTCAGGCACAGTGATCATTAAGCCAAAATTGATCAGAAGAGGCAAAGGTCACTACATATTGGTTAAGGCAACATTTAAACAGGAACAATTATAAATATATGTATTGAACATCAGTACACACATTATAAAACAAAACTACTAGACTGAAATCATTTAAACACCAACACAGTTATATTGTAGAACCTCAATACTTCAATGTCACAAATAGATTTTTGGGAAAAAAATCTTTTTTGGAAAATATCAACAATGAAATATCAAAAGTTGAACCAAACCTTCCACTGGCAGAATGAATTCAATGAAACATATCTTTGAATAAGTGGGTGTAACAGACACATTCTCAGTAGTAAATGGAACTTGCTCCAAAATGGACCACCTTCTAGCCTGTTATGGTTTATGTTCAGATGCTCCCCTAAACCGCATGCAATCATGGATGTGGCTGAATCTAGCATTTGTGATTGGTTTGTTGTCTAGTGCTTGGATTGGTGGTATGAGTGCTATGCTTGCCTAGGGGTGGGGCCAGCATACAGTATAAAGGCTGGAAGCAGGTATGTCTTCTCTCTCTTTTGGCATTCACTCTCTTTTGGCATTTGCTGTTTTGTGGGGGCCATGAACAGTGGCCTTTCCATGCCACCCTGCCTTGGATCCAGCTGAGTATGTACTGAAACCTCCAAAATTGTAACAAATAAACCTTCCCTTCCCTAATTTTGAGTGGCAGGTATTTTGTCTCAACAAGAAAAAAGTAACCAAGACAAAATTCGGTACAAATGGAGTGGCATCATTGCTGTGACTGTACCTGACCACGTGATTCAAGAGCCTTTGGGAATGGCTTGTGGGAAGAGTTTGGAAAGGTTTGGAGATGTCACCTGAAAGAGTAACCCTGGAACAGTTTAGGCTGTTCTACAAGGGAGATTTTCATCAGAGCTCAGAAGACCAGAAGGCTGATAGAAAGCCTGCCAATAAATACCAGGCTTGGGAGGTTTCTGCTGGGAATAAGGACTGCATTAGTTGTTGGACTCCACACATTGGATGTATGTTATGGCTTGGCAGGAAGTTTGTCTGGGATTCTGGGAAGACGGTGAAACAGTAAGCAGTAAAGTAAAAACCTCTCTGAGAGAAACAACCCAAATGCTGGAATATAGCATTCTGGAGAAGACCAGAAGGAAAGAAATGGATCCCCTCGACCCAGGAAGAAACTAAAGTGAAAATTGAAGCCCACAGAGAGAATAAAAAAAGAAATAAAGAAAGAGAGACAGAAACAAAAAGAAAAGAAAAACTTAAACAGAAGGTGGTAGCCAGATGTGCTTTCACTGGAGTTGGTCCCATTGCGTGAAAAGCGCATCTGGAATCTGGAGATGCATAGTCATAGTGAAGCTGGGATTGGCAAGCCCACAGGCCTCAGCGGGAAGACATGGAGGCAGAGGGGACAGGTTTGCAACTTGTGGTCATGAAAGGAAAGATCTCTTAAAAATAACAAGGAACCAAGAGCACTGGCTGGCAATGAGTGGGGTGGGGGTCAGTCCTCCCATGGGAGTGGGCGATTGGCCAGGTGCCATTTTGGAGTTGGGCAGGATAAGCCTGGAACTAGAACTGCAGCCAGTTTCATTCAGCCACTCCTAGTGCAGAGCAGATTAGTGAAAATTACTTGTACTGAGTTCCATCCCTGTATGCAATTCAGTAACCAAGGCTGAGGTTTCCCTAAAGCTATCCCTAATCAACCCCTCCTGCATGGTACACATTAATGTGGTGAAACTCCCAGTGGTTAACCACCTAAGAAGGGGAGGGCAGACTGCCCCACCCCTGCTTATACTCCAGTAGTTACCCAGATTGAAGAAAGCAGCAATCCCTTGCCAGCACACTTCAGAGTAATTATAACCAATACAGGAAGTGCCAGGGACCCCACTACCCACTTATCTGGAAGAAACCAGGAACATGACAAGAGAAAGAAGCAAAAGGCAGTCTCCAGCCTCCAACCCAAGCAGTATTGGCCCAGGAGAGGAAAACACAGAAGAGATCCGGAGTTACATACCTGCAGTTTCTGAAGCAACAGCATGTGACATGAAGAAACAACTTCATGAAACTATAAAAGAACTTAAAACAGAAATATTAATATAAGTAAAGGAAGATATAACAAAAATAATAAAAGATATGCTAAGCACCTCTCAAGAAGACACTGATGGAAGAATAGAGGAGCATAGAAAAAGGAGGGAAACCTTCAATGAAGAATATTAAAAAAATTAGAATGCATGAAACAGATTCAAAGACATTACCAGGAAATTAAAAACTCCATTGAAAGCTGGCAAAATTACTTGAAAGAAACTAAAGATAAACTATCAAACTTTGAAGACAGGTTTGCAACTTGTGATCATGAAAGGAAAGATCTCTTAAAAATAACAAGGAACCAGGAAGTAACAATACAAAGGGTAGAAAATGACAAGAAGGACTATAACTTAAGAATAAAAAATGTGAGTAAAGAAGGAGGGGTAAATACAAATGAAATACAAAGGCTATTTACAGAAATAATTAAAGAAAATTTCCCAAGAATAGGAAAAGGAAATGATATTCAGATATATGAGGCATACAGAATTCCAGCCAGGTATAACCAAAATAGATCTACACCCAGACGTATAATAATCAAGATCCCAGAAATTCAACACAAGAACAGAATATTAAAAGCTGTCAGAGAAAAGCAACAGATCACCTATAAAGGAAAACCCATCAGAATCATGACAGACTTCTCTATACAAACCATCAGATCAAGAAGAGCTTGGAGAGAAGTATTCCGAGCCCTGAAAGAAAATACCCTGCAAAACTATCTCTCAAAATTAATGGAGAAACAAGGTGCTCCCATGACAAAGAGGAACTGGGGGAGTTCATGACAACCAATCCAACTCTACAAAAAATACTGAAGGACATTCTAGAGAGAGCAAAAAAAAGACCATGGTTTTAGGAACAGCAGCAGAGGGGGCTCATTGAATGGGGTGGACAGTGGAATGAAGTGGAGAATTAGACAACCAATGGCAGAAAAATAGCATGGCAGAGATGAGGCAGAGAAGGTTGGCCATAATCACTAATATAGATGACCTCAATACACTAATAAAAAGAAACAGGCAGAGTGGATCAGGAGATAGGGTCCATCAATATGCTCTATATAAGAAATATAATTAACCTGAAAGAGGGCTTATGTACTGAAAGTCAAAGATGAGAAAATAATGGTCTATGTGACAGGGAACCAGAAAAAAGTGGGGGTAGCTCTCTCATAAGCTGCAGATTGGTTGGAAAGACATAACACTTTTATGCAATGGAGAACTACTCAGCTATCAGGAAGGAAAACCTTGAGGCTCTTGTTGGTAAATGGATACAACTTGAGATCATGCTTAGGGGTAAAAAGGATCAGAATCACTTAGGTAAATAGCAAGTTGCCTCCCTAATCTAAAAACTAAAGGAGTTAATGGGATACAAACTGTACAATACACCCTGTGGAGGAATTATCTAAAAAGGGAAGGCAGAGAACATTGTTAATCTTGTATCATGATGTGAAAACAAATTGTTTTCATCCCTCTGTTTATTTTGGTTATATTCTGTTCCACTTTTGGTTATATTCTGTTTACTTGCACTAGATTTGATGGCATGGGTAGCTATTCCAAAGATAGCAGGATATACTATGATAACCATTTTTGATTCCTTATTAACTTGATTTGAAGCCCTTTTTTGCTTTCACTGTCTTGACTGATTTTATTTGAATCTGTTTTGTTTGATAGTATCAAGTCTGAGGGTATAGGCAACTACTTGGAAGAAAATAAGATTCACTATGATACCTATTCTAGTTTGACTGTTATCTTCTTTTGAAGTCCTATAATGTCTCCAATGTTTTGTTTTTATTGATTTTGTTCTGTACTATTATGTTCAGTTTTATTATGCCTGATGATATGGTCAATTCTACTGAAGATAACAAGAGGCATTATGAGACATTATTGGAACCATTGCTGATCACCTTGTATTTTGATTTTAAGTTATGTACTATGTCCATCCTTTTGCTTTGACTGACCCCATTTTGTATTCTCTCATTTGGTTTTATACTCTTGAAAATAAAAAAAATTAAAAAAAAATTAAAGAAAGAAAGTTTGTCTGCATTTTGCTTGTGTGCAGAGACTTTGCCTGAGACTGAGATTAAGGGCAATGGATTTATTAATCTGGCAAAAGAAATTTTAAGGCAGTCAAATGTTGAGGCAGTGGTGTGGCTACTGTTGGGGGCTTTCAGCCAGATTTACATTTCTAATCAAGATCAAAGAGCCTACCAGGGTGATGTAAAGCATTGTGAGTTTGGCCAGAAAGCTGTGGACTATAAGACAAAGTTGTGACCTCAATTGCTGAGAAGGAACAGAGAAATAAAAAAGATAGCCTACAGGCATCCCAAGAAGCAATGGGTCTCCACCATTTGCAGCCTTAAAACTGTAAAAGTGAAAAACTTTGCTTGGAGGAGAAAGTCACAGAACGCCGTGTTCCAGAGTGGTGACAGAGGCCACAGAAGGTTCCAAAATGGTGGTGGCTGCACCAGATTTCAGAATGGTGATGGCCTAGAAAAGCTGTCCTCATAATCAGGGTCAGAGAGCTCAACAGTCCAAGCACTTTACCCTTACAGCTAAGAGAGAGAGGAAAGCCTGGCTACTGCTCTAGCTGGCAGCAGAACTTGGCAGCACTGTGGTGTTGGTTTTAGGCGAATGGAGAATGTACAAGTTCTGAGGTTAAAGCAGCTTCAATCCCAATTTTAGAAGGCCTGGGAGGCCAGGCACATGCCCCTAAGAGTGCAATGTGTAAAGCTTTGAGTGAGAGGCCAAAGATGCAGTGGGGACCCTAGAAGTTTGGAAAAGCCAGGAACATGGATAATCCAAAGAAAACTACAAACATTGAGCAGAGAGGGCTTAAGAGAGAAGCTGTGGGAGCTGAAATCCCTGGAAGTGCCATGAGGGTGGAGTCACTCAAGCCTTTTGGAGCTTGCAACCAGATTGCTTCAGACTCTTGAGCATGGAACTCTAGGACTTAATGTTTGCGCAGCTGCATTTTGGAATTGTTTTAGTTCCAATGCTTTGTATTACCCTGTTTGTTACTTTTGGAATGGTAATGTTTATCTTGTGCCATTACGTGTTGGAAGTGTTTAACTTTGTTTTCATTTGTGCAGGGGTTTGCAGCTAAGAGTGACTTAAATCGTGGAGGAGGCTTGGGATTTGGACTTTTCAGCAATGCTAAAACTGTTAGGACTTTGGCAACTCTTGGAGATGTACTAAATGTCTTTTGTATAAATAATGTAGGATGTACATTAGTCTTGGTGGGGGCAGGGGTGGAGTGTTACGGTTTATGTTCAGATGTGCCCCCTTCCCAAGCCCCATGCAATCATGAATGTGGCTGAATCTAGAGTTTGTGATTGGTTCATTGTCTAGCACTCAGATTGGTAGTATGAGTGCTATACCCACCCAGGGGTGGAGCCAGCATACAGTGTAAGAGCAGGAAGAAGATGTGTCTTCTCTTCTGCTGTTTGCACTTGCTATTTTACAGGGGTTGTGAACAGCAGCCCTATCATGCCATCTTGCCTTGGAGCCTTGGAGTATGGACTTCAACCTCCAAAATTGTAAGAAATAAACCTTCCCTTCCCTAATTTTGAGTGTTAGGTATTTTGACTCAACAACAAGAAAAATGTAACCAAGACATAAGCCAATAAAATATTTTTAAGTAAAAGCAAAAGAATCAAAATTATACAATGCATATTATCAGATCACAGCACAATCAAACTAGAAATCAACTGCAAGACAAGCCACCGAAATCATGCAAAAACAGAGAAATTGAACAATACATTCTTGAATAATGGTTTACATTAGAAATCAGGGAAGAAATTACAGATCTTAGAGTTAAAAACAATTCTAGTACTACACATCAGTGCTAGAACTTAAGGGGCACAGCTAAAAGCAGTTTTGGCGGGGATAACAAGGATCAAACTCAGGACCGCATGCTTATAAGGCAGGCACTTATTCCACTGAGCTAAATCCCCAGCCCCTTAAAAGCAGTTTTAAAGGGGACATTTTTATTTGTGAATGCTCACATCAGAAAAATAGAGGAGGTGAAAAGAAACATATTATGATGCAATTCAGTCCCCAAAAAATAGAAAAACCCACATCCAAAGCTCATAAAGGAAGGAAATTATAGAGATCAGAAGAGGAATCAGCAAAATTAGGACTACAAAAAAAAAATCAATGAATTAAAGAGACACTTCTTTGAAAGAATAAACAAAACAGATAAACAGTCAATCTTGCCAAAAAAGATAAGAAATAAATGAAATAATGCAATTAGAAATAAAAGTACAAACCACAACAAACACTGCCAAAATCTAGAAGATTAACAGCACCTACTTTGAAAAACTGTATTCCAATAATTTGGAGAATTCAGAAGAAATAGATAAATTCTTAGATAACATGTGAATTACTAAAACTGTACCAAGATCTTAAAAGTAGAATAATTTAATAATAGTCAATGAAAATGAGGCAATAGTAAATAAAGGACCAACAAAGAAAAGTGAAGGTTGTGATGGATTTACTGTGGAATTCTACAAGAACTTCAGGGAAGATGTACCAGCAATACTCCCCAAAACCTATTGTAACTGGTTCCTTCTGCATCTCTGTTTCTAGGTTGTACAGAAGGATTTGACAAAACAACAAACAGTAAGTGCTAGGTTTTCGGCGCTATAAGAGAGAAAATATAAAATAAAAAGTAACCTTTATTCCAAGGACATGGAGAGAACTCCATGACTATTGACAGCCTGGCATTTCTCTGACCAGACCGTGGGGCATAGGATATATATATCTGACTGGGGGTAATGCTTAGGGCGGGCATAGATGACCCGCAAGGAGCTGACTGGGACCTTTCTCGCGCCACTGGAAAAGGAAAAAGGAAGTTGTCCTATGGGAAGGAGGGAGTGGCCTCAAGATAAACATCTTTGATCCCGCCACCACTGCTCTAATGTCCTGTAACCTTTTCTAGGATAAAATCTTTTCAATGAGGAAGGACAGGTGTAGTTTATTAGAAAGAACAGTGAAAAGCCTCCATTAGATGTTAGATGGCGGGGGGGGGTGGGGTGGTGGTGGTGGTGGTGAGGCGGCGCAAGAGGATGACATAGAAGCGCCTGAGTCTAAAAGCCTACATAATAAGCAAAGAGGATGTACAGCTCTGCCAGTCTTCAGATCACTAGTGAGTTCTGTCAGTTCCTTGTCTTCTGCAGCTTGTTTCCCTCAAGGTTTATCTCACCCTGTCTTTAGTTTCTTAGTTTGTTTAGTTTGTTTAGATCTTTGCCTTCTGTCCTTTATTTTCTGGTCTCCTCCACCGCAAACACCATGAACCCACAAACTGGTGATTCCCCCCAGCTGCTGTTAGAGGGTATGGAGCATGGGCCATTCCTTCTGCTTTTTGCTGAAAGGGGTGGTACTAGGGCAGCAGTCAGGACCCCACACCGTGTCTTACTTTAGGGTCCTGAGTAGAAGTTGGGAAGGAAATATATGTCACTGTCTGTAGCTTGAAAGCTTTGTATTTTCAGGTTGCACATTCCAAATCTGACCAATAGCAGATTGAAAATATCTGATAAGTAATTGTCTCTGTAGTGAGCACATATAAAGTTGTTTTTGTTGTTGTCTAAACAATATAGAGTAACAATGTTTAATAGCATTTACATTGCTTTAGGTATTATAAATAATCTGTTGATTTGAAGTGTATAGAAGGAGGTGTTGTGTGTGAATATTATACATTTTGATGTAAGGGTCTTGAGCACTTGCAGATACTAAAAGATGCAGGGGAGCTGGAACTGGTTATCCTTGGATACCAAGGGACCACTGTGTTAAAAACTTGCCAGATATCTTAGAGTTATCAGACATTAACTGAGTCTGATTTTAGAGCTTTATTCCCATGTGCTCTATTTCTCATTAATTTCAATTACTTGGCATAAAAGAAACATAGCATCCTTTTATTTTTGGAAGTTAAGAGGTTACTAATAAGCATGATTTTTTAAAACACCTACATGATGTGAATTATGTAGATGAGTTTTATTTAAAAACATATAAGGTTGGGTTTTTTTTTTCTTTTTTTTAGTTTTAGCCTTAAGAAGACTGAAGGGTATTTTGAACAACAATTTTAGCTAAGGAATTAAAAGATTTGCTGAACTTCTATGGTTGTCACTGTGGTTGTTTATTCTCATTGAATCATAATACAGTAAGTCCTCAATTTATGAACATTTAAGTTGCAAACTTTCATGGATATGAACAGACCTTAAGTTACAAACATTCATAGATGCAAACAAATTGCAGAAGTAACTCGTATGTCTGCTTTACCATTTTAAGTAAAAATAGTTTATTTACAGCTGTACTTTATTGGTTTTTTTATGTTTTTTTAAATACTTTTTTTTTTTTTTTTGGTAACAGGGATTGAACTCACAACCTCACACTTGCCAGACAGGTGCTTTAGCCACTGAGCTAAATACCCAGCCCCAAGCTGTACTTTATTGTAACACCATCTTAAGGTGAAAGTAAAAAATAGTTTATTTACAATTTTTTTTGTATTTTTAAATTTTCTATACTTTATAAAAACTTTTTTTGTCAAAGTTTTATAAGACTCACTTTGTCATACTTACAAACAAATCTGACTTATGAACAGTCTCTCCCCAAAAGAACTCATTTATTGATCTGGGACTTAAGGCAGTGACAATGTATTAGAAAGGGCCAGTGTGCTAAGTGGATCCCTCTTGTATATCTAAATTATTGTTGACTTCATATTTATTTTGTTGTTTATGCTTCTCTGCTAGGTGTTTAAGACAAAATTAAAGTGAGATTTATGTTAATCAAAATTAACTTCTTTACCTATCAAGGTTGCTTAAGGCTCCTTGGGGGCTATTTTTGGGACCATGTACAGAACCTTTAAACTCCGCTGCTAATGTAATTTTCCAAGATGAGTCACAGTCTTGCTTAACTATATAATTTCCTTTAAAGGCATGGGAGACACTTTTTCTTTGATGACCCTTCTATCAGTGCAATCCACATTGGTTGACTCTTGTCCTCTGGAATCTAACAATTTCCCAGGCTCAGGAGTGTTGGTGACTCATCAGAATTGTAGGATGTTTTAAAGAAGCCTGCTCATGTGCTAGGTTCTTGTTAAACTTGGAGGATGAGAGCCAAAATATTAACTGTTCCCTTATCTCAGTTGTCCTATTTAGCTTTGGTTTCTAATGCTCATTTAGTTAACTCACCTAGAGGTCAGTTATACCAGTTTTGAAGTAGGAGTAGTAGGTTTAACTATCATAATCTTATATGGATATCAAGCCCCTTGAAATATACAGCATAAGAAAAGAACTGATATTTTTTAACCATGATTGTCTTAAAAGTCAAATTTTATAGACTATTACTGGACAACAGTTACATTTTATGGGGAAAATTTGACATTGAAAGCAAGCATAGCATTTCAGCATAACAATTATGTTGACAATATTAGATTAGAACCATTGGAGTTTTTCACTTTTAAAGATATAGTAAATATTCGTTTTAGTATAAAAAAATTTCTTATTGTGTAGAAGAGCTGTAGACTGTTAAATAGGATGCTTGCTTACATTCTTTGTTATTATAAAACCCAGTTGGAGGCTTGCTCTATTTTTATCCTTTTAACTTGCATTTGGAGAAAAACTGACCTTTTGAAATCCTTTACATTGGGGCTGGGGATTTAGCTCAGTGGTGTAAGCACCTGCCTGGCAAGTGTGAGGTCATGAGTTCGATCTCCAGTACAAAAAAAAAAAAAGAAATCCTTTACATTGGACTCAAGTTTATAAAATAAAATCTAAAGCTGGCATTTTAGGGATGAGCACTGAACTATATATAATGATTTAAAGTGCACTGTATGGCTTTAATATACAAGATCTCCCTTGCGTATTTTGAGGGAGAGATAAAAGCAGGAAGAAAAGAAAAAGAAAAAATGGGATCCCACTTAGGTCCCCAAGGACAGGCTATGTGAGCTGCCAACCTTATCTTGAGGTTACACTGCATATGCAACTTACCCCAAACCAAAGTTAGGGTGCAGCCTATTTCACTTTTTTCATGATTATTCTAGGCAGCTTTGCCTGTCATACAAAGATCTGTAGTCTAGATTCAGAACCAGCCTCCCTGTACCTGGTACCTAGATAGCTATTTTATTCCTTATTAATAGACCAGGAAGGAAAGACAAAGGAATGGTACACAACATCTAGACTTTTACTCAAAAATTTACTGTAAATTTATTTATATCTAGGAATGTGTGACTTATACAAGGAACTCATTGAAGATTTAAGATGTCTGGAGATGTCACTTAGCAACAATACATCACATACTGTTATAATATGATCATATAAAAATTATAAAATATTTTATGACCACAAACAACTTTCATGATTCAGGAAGTTATCAGAATAATAAGATGTTTTCCAGCTATCTTTAAAGGCTTGTACACGGGGGAAATGCAAATACACTTAGTATACTGTGAGGTTATCAATAATTAGTACCACAGATATATGTAAATATTTTGCATATATTTATTTAGTTCTTATGCTTACCACAGAAAGTAGACTTCCGAACAGGTTTAAAAGGTTTAATCACACAGACAAGAAGGACCATCTTTAGAGATCTTATAAGTTTAGAAGACAGTGCCGCTGACCACAAATAGACTTACTTTCCAATGTACTCATGTATCTCATTCATATAGCAACAAAATATTTGTTTCATCAAGGCCAACAGATCAAATTTTAAATGGCAAGACCAACCTTAGAGATATATGTTAAGTTTTATGCATTTTATATATTTAGTGACTAGATGTATGTTGTAATAAAGAACACCCATTACTTAACTTATATGTGTTAATTTATGTAGTTTTAACTATAAACTTAATTTTAAAGACTTACAGCATATGTTGTTTTTAGAGATATGGATACGTTATAAAGTAAGGTAATCAGCCATGATGGCACATGCCTGTAATCCCAGGAGGATTGCCATGAGTTGGCAGCCAGCCCGGGCTACATAAATGAGTTCAAGGACAGCCTGCACTACATAGTGAAACCCTACCTCAATAAAATCAAAACAAACAAAATTAAGTAAGGTAACTGGCATTTCTTTAGTCTATTATTCACTGATTATTGAAAACATTTTATGTCACAACATTTGATTTAACTTTTAAAACTCTATTTTAGTAACCAAGAGTTTACAATAGAAAGTAAGCAAAATTAAGTTCAGTATAGTTTCTTTCCTTTTAAACAGTGTGCAAATTAAACAACAAACTTTTAATATCTTAATAAAATCTTGCTTTTTTAGGCATACAGAATTTAACCTTTTAATTATAATCAAATTTAATATATTACTATAGTATAATTAAAAACATTAATAAGGGTGTGTCACCATGAGACTTTGGGAAAAAAGTCTCATCAGTGAAGAAAACTGAAAAAATTAATTCATGTAGCCATTCCTTTATCTACAGAGGGGTGTCTTGTTCCAGTTTTTCCAAGCTTAAGGGGTCCCTGCCTAATTATCTTAGCAAATATTATCTATGAGCAAATAATTATAACACTTAACAGTTTTAAAGTTTTATACATAGGAAAAACATGGAAAAACACTTAAATTATTGTATATAAACAACAACA
This sequence comes from Hydrochoerus hydrochaeris, assembly GCA_004027455.1. Classification (NCBI taxonomy): domain Eukaryota; kingdom Metazoa; phylum Chordata; class Mammalia; order Rodentia; family Hydrochaeridae; genus Hydrochoerus; species Hydrochoerus hydrochaeris. The sequence continues at coordinate 51,743 of PVLA01010216.1, forward strand.
GGCATTATATTTATAACCTCAATTCTTGATATTATGTTGATTGTCTAACAGTCTGGCTGGAAACACATCATCATTTTTGAACACATCTTTATTCTTATCAACTGATATAAAGTAAACCACTGTTAAGCTATGTGAGCCAAAAGACATTTGGGCTAATATCATGAATGTTCAGTTATTTGTAAGTTAATCTAAGTAAAAATTTTTGAGGATAATATATATCTGAATTTTGACATATAGAAATACAAATATTAATTTAAATTTTATATAAGTTTGGCTATCCCTAAAAATCTATATAACTGTTTTTTTAATGGTAGGACTAAAAGAGCCAGAAGTTTCCAAAAATTAAAGGAGAAACAATACAGACATAAGCTAAAAGGGAACTTTAATGAAGCAGTTATAGGTACCTTAATCAGTTTAAGTGAACAAACAAGAAAAATAGAACATATAAAACAATCACTTTTATATCAGCGCTCACTTAGATGTCCTCTGAAGGGCAAGCAGATAGCAGGAAACAGCAATGTCAAGCCTTCCTTTCTCTTTTATCCAGTCCAGGCTACAAGCCTTTTGGATAGTGCCACCCATTCTCCTATTATCCTGGCCAAAACTAACCTAATTCAATCAGTACACTAACTTAATTATCATATCCTTAATCCATATTGACACATCCTTAATCCACATTTGCATGCCTTAGATCCAGCTACCTTCAAAAAGCCCCATATATACGCACATGAGACTTTGGGGCGACGTCTAGATATAAGTCACAATAACAATCTTATCCTTTCCCCAAAACAAAATAAAGACCCAAATCTATACAGTTAGAAATGAAAAAGGTTAAATCAAAATGGACAACATCAATTTCCAGAAGATCATTAAGTACTTTTAAAACTTGTATTCCAATAAACTGGAGAATTCAGAAGAAATGGATAGATATCTAAATCTATATCTATATTATCAAACTGAATCAATAAGATATAAAAGCCCAAATAATCAATAAAAGGCAATGAAATTGAAGCATTAATTTAAAAATAATAAGAAAATCCCTGGATAGGTCAGAATGGATTCTACAAGTAAATTCACTAGTAAATTCTACAAGTGCTTCATGGAAAACCTACTGCAAACACTTCTCAAACTTTTTAATGAAAATTGAAAGGTAGGAGTAAGCCCAATATCATTCATGGATGATAACATTACCCTGATTATAAGACGAGAAAAAGACCCAATCAAAAAAAAGGACTATAGTCCACTCTCTTTAAAGAATATAGATGCAAAATTTCTCAACAAGATACTGAAAAAAGAATGCAGCAAATCATCAAAAATATCTTGATCAAGTAGATGTAATCCCAAAGATGCAAGAATAGTTCAGCATAAACAAATGAATAAATGCCATATATTCTAAATGTCTAAAAAGACAATGAAAAAAATCATATGATTATATCAATAGATATAGAAAAAGCTTTTGTCAAAATCTAACATCCATTCATGATAAATACTGAAGAAAATATAAAAATACTATCTTAATGCAATAAAAGTCACATTAAAAGGCAAACTGAAGTCTTTCCCTTTAAAATCAGGAGCAAGACAATTATACTTGTTTTTCTTTTTACTTTTTTTAATACTTGCTTTTCAATATACTACTCAAAATGTTAGAGTAATCATGATAAAGCAATCATGATAAAAGGATATGTATAGGAAAAGAAGGCAAATTATCATTATTTGCAGATGACATGACCCTCTACATAGACAACCCCCAAAATTACACCAAAACCCTCTGGAATTAATAACCAAGTACAGCAAAGTAGTAGGATACAAAATCAACAAACAAAAATCAATAGCATTCCCCTCGAGCAGTGATGGTGAACCTTGTAGAGACAAGTGTCCAAACTGCAACCCAAACCCCAATTATTTATCACAAAGTGTCCTTAATACTGCGGTTTCAGCTTAGAAAAAAACAACTCACACATTAACATTCTTTGTCTTAAAAGAAAAACAAATAAGTATGCCACAGAGTTTACCACCACTGCTCTAGACAAATAATGAACTTAAGAATGAAATAAAGAAAAAAATACCAGCCTCCATAGTGATTTACATAGTAGTTGAACTAGTTTACATTCCCACCACCAAGTAGAAACATTCTTTTTCAGTATTTGTTATAATCTGATTTCTTGATGATAGCCATTCTTTCTAGAATAATAGGAATCTCAGTGTTGTTTCAATTTGCTTCATGATAATGGCCAAATGTGTTTCATGTATTTATTGGCTATTTGTACTTCTTCTGAGTAGTGTCTTCATTTCAGTTGTCCACATGGATCTTTTATTAATAGGTTTGAGTTCTAAATATATTCTAGAGATTAGTCTTTTTCCTGAGGTACAGCTGGCAAAATACTTTCCATTGCTTTAGTTGTCTCTTCACTCTGTAGGTTGTTTCTTTAGCTGTGCAGATTAGATGTTTGAATGTGTATGCAGTTGTTTAGCACCCTCTATTCTGTCAGATGTTTCCATATGTCTGTTTTTGTTCCAACACTATGCTGTTTTCATCATTGTGGCCTTGTAGTATAATTTGAAGTCTGAGATGGTATTGTTTTCCACTTCACTCTTGTTGCCCAGGATTGCTCTATTATTCTGAATCTCTTCTGGTTCCATGTGAATTTTAGGATATTTTTCTGATTCCATGAGAAATGCTATTGGTATTTTGATTAAGATTACATTAAATATATATATCAGCTTCAAAAGTATAGTCATTCTGAAAATATTGGTTCAACCAATCCAGAAAGAGTGGATATCTTTGCAATATCTGTTGTCCTCTTCAAGCTTCTTTTGCAGAGTATTTGACCAGGGATGTTCTATTTATTTTCTTTTGTAGTAAACCAAGTCCGAACTTTGTGAAGATCCACAAACTCCAAAGATTTCTACCAGTCAAAACCATAAATACAGGTATTCCTATTCCAGAACATAATGTGTTTCTCAAACCTTTGAGACCCCATTCTTTACTTCTTTGACTGTGTATTTTTAAAATTCTGCCTAATAAATTCCTTTATGTGTCTAAAAGCAAAGAGACAGATAAATCACTAGATCTGAATGTACAAAAGCACACCAGAGGAAGAAGTCAAGATGGCCGATCAGTGAGCAACAAAATACAAAGCCTCCCAGGAAAAACAACTCATGTGTCAGAATAAAACACCCTGGAGAGATCCAGACAGAGGAAGATGGATTCTCTTGACACAGGAAGAAATTAAAATGTAAAAAAGCTTGTCAAACATGTCAGGACTACAACTGGAATAACTAAAAATTATGGGACACAGCTCTTTCACTGCAACCTGCCAAGTTTGCGCCGGCTTGAATCCGCACCAGCTGGCAGAGCTGCCCAAACTCATTTCCGCCACCACTCACAGGAACCACAGTAGTGCTGAAGTCAAGAGTTGGTGAGCCCAATGGAAAGCGGAGCTGGCGAAGGGACCTTCATTAATCCATGGTCAGTACTGGGAATGAGACCCCCCACACACAGGAAGGGCACAACCAAATGGGCCACATGTTGGAATCAGGCAGGAGGAGCCTGAACTGAGAGCAACAGTGACTTCAGTTGGTCGCTCCCTCTCCAGAGCAAATTCATGGGATTTGCTTGGACTGGGCCACGTCCCTGGCTGGGACCCAATGAGCCATCCCAAATCGATTCGCTGCACCTAGCATGCACTAACCTGGTGAAGGTAGCTGAAGTTTGGCTGGTCTGGTGGGGAGGGGTAGGCAGGAGAGGGCGGAGATCCCTCGTCACTGTGCTTCAGAGAACTGTGGCCAACAGGGAAGGGGGCTGGGATCTGCACTGTAACCTGTGTGGAGGAAGCCAGGACCATGACAGGAGAGAGAGGCAAGAGGAGGCCCCCAGCCCAGAACCCTGAGAGCACTGATCCAAAAGAGGGAAAAACAAGGGAGACCGGGAGTGGCAAGCACGCACCATCAGACATGGCTTCAATGAACATTAAGAGATATTTTCGGGATGTTGTAGACAAGCTCAAAACTGAAATATTAAATCAGGTAAAGCAAGATATGAGTAGAGTAATAAAAGAAATGCTCTCAGGAAGCATCTCTCAGGAAGATACAGATGGAAGAAGGGAGGAACACAAAAAAAGGAGAGAAACATTCAATAAAGAATATAAAGAAAATATAGAATACATGAAGCAGATTCAAAGAGACTACCAGGAAATTAAAAATTCCATTGAAAGCTGGCAAAACACCTTAAAAGAAACTAAGGATAGACTATCAAAGCTTGAAGAAAAGTTTGCAATGTGTGAGTGATCATGAAAAGAAAGATCTCTTAAAAATAACAAGGAAATAGGCAGTAACAATACAAAGGCTAGAAGATGACAAGAGAACCTACAATTTAAGAATAAGAAATGTGAACGAAGAAGCAGGAATATAAACAGGCAAATTACAAAGGCTATTCATGGAAATAATTAAGGAAAACTTCCCAAGTATGGGAAAAGAAAATGACATTCAGTTATGTCAGGCATACAGAACTCCAGTCACCTACAACCAAAACAGATCTACACCCAGACATATAATAATCAAGATACCAGAAATTCAATATAAAACCAGAATATTAAAAGCCATCAGAGAAAAGAAACAGATTACCTATAAAGGTAAGCCCATCAGGATCATGGCTGACTTCTCGACACAGACCATCAGATCAAGGAGAGCTTGGGGTGAAGTATTCCAAGCCATGAAAGAAAATAACCTCCAGCCCAGATTGATGTACCCTGAAAAACTGTCACTAGAAATTAATGGAGAAACAAGATGCTTCCATGACAAAGAGGAACTGGGGGAGTTTGTGACCACCAATCCAACCCTACAGAGAATACTGAAGGACATTCTAGAGAGAGAAAAAAAAATACCAGGATTTTAGGAACAATGGCAGAAAGGCCTCAATGAGTGGGGCAGGCAGTAGAATGAAGGAGAAAACTAAACAAAGGCAGAAAAATAGCATAGCAGAAATGAGGCAGAGAAGTATAACTAGACACTCTAACATAGATGGCCTTGATATGCTATATTGTTAATAGTGCACCAGGATTTAAAACCCATATTACTCACACCACTCTGCCTAGATGTATTATATTCTGCTCCAGTCATTCTACCTGTACTAGATTTGAGGGCACAGACAGTAATCCCAAAAATAACAGGATATAGTATGGTAATCATCCTTAATTTCCTATTAACTTAATCTAAAGCTCTGTAAAACCTACACTGTTTTACCATGAGTGATCGTAATCAAATCTCATTTGTTAGATTGCTGTTTTGTGTCGATGGATTTTGTTCAAGGCTGTTGTGATTGGTGGTGTAGAGTCTAAGAGTGTAGACAGCTGTGCTTAGGACAGAATTCACTACAAAGTCCACTATGGTTTGATTGTTGCCTGCCTTTGAAGTTTTATACTGTCTACAATGTTTTATTTTTGCTAATGTTGTTATGTACTGCTATGTTCAAATTATGCTGCTATGTTCAATTATGCCTGATGATGTAGACAGTTCTATTGAGGAGGATAAGAAACAATACAGTGATCATTGTAGATCACCTTGTACTGTGGTTTTATACAACTTTTTGGTTTCATGTTTTTATAGGAATTTGTTTTGTTTTGTCTTGCTATGTTTTGTTTTTCCCTCTAATACAGAAAGGATGGAAGTGCATGTGGAGACTGATTCATGCATGGCTGTTTGCACTCTCGCTGTTTGAATATCTCCTTTGTATGCTTTAATTTTGAACGGCTATTTCTGGGAGGACAATGTGTGGTTTGTCAACTAGTGATTTCTTGTTGTTTATCTTTTTTTATTTTGTAGTTCTGCATTGTCTTTACCCTTTGCATGCTTTTGTTTCTCTTTAAATAAAAAAAAAAATCATTGGATCTGTATTTCAGTCTACTAAAAAGAAGACTTACCTGGATTTTACACAGGTAAGGTCAGTTGCTGTGGTAATTTTCAATAATTCTCACAAATTTTTTAACACTTCTCCCAAAAGGAGTCTAGAGTCCGTCAACTTGAACCTGGGAAGCCAGTGTCAATGAAAAGAATATTTAAGAAGAGATGTCACATGAGTTGAGGCCTTGTTTGCAAAGTCCCAAGGCTTTAGAAAAATGTCCCAACACTTTACAATGCTTAGTACTAAATGAAAATGTTTATTTTCACAATGTGTTAGTACATGTTTTGAATAAGGTGACTAAAATATGTCTAATAATTAATACTTAAAATTGTGTTTATCTTTACTTTTTAAACATTGTTTTATACAAAATCCATAAACAAAAAAGTCAAACTTATTTTTAGCTTTGGTTATAGAACTCAGCTTTCAAGTTGTGTGACTCACAAATTAGAAATAAAAATAAATGATTATATGACTAATTTTTCTGACTATTCTACAAAGTAGTTATGAGGACTGACTGCACTGCTGGTATAGGGCAAAGCTAAGGATGGATGAAGATAAGAAGGCATTGTCCTGGCCAACAGAATAAGACAGTGAGAGGAAGGTGGATTCAGTGCCTCCCATGGACCTGAGTTATCCGGACCAAGATTAACACCATCCCGGAAGTTCTCCATCACAATAGCCTTAAGAGAAAATTACATTAAAGTCCTGAAATACCACTGGTCCACCCACACTGTGCAGCTCAATTCACAACACCATACATCAGCTTGCCAGGACCATGTATGAGAACAAGTGAGGACAAACATTACTAACTAGTGTTTGTATGTTGTACAGAATTAGGGCAGCTGCCAACAGAGCATCCAAAAACAAATTAAGACAGAGAACACATAAATAACGCTGGAAGTAAAACTGCTTAGCAACTGAATAGTATAGGAGTAGGCAGAAGGTGACAATAGTAATTGAAATTTTAAGAATTAGAGTAAATATATTGATTATTCTAGTAGGATCAAGACATGCTGTTGCAAAAGGGAGATTAGTAGAGTACAGCTTCCAAAAGACTAGCATAAAATTTTTCTTTTCTTCTTATTTCAGTACTGAGGATTAAATCCAGGGCCTACATACTGAGCTATGTCCCCTATTTTTTTTTTTTTTTTGAAACAGCATGTCACTAAATCACTAAGTAACCCAGGATGCCCTAGAATTTGTGATACATGTGCCTCAGTCACATAGAAGGCTGGTTTTATTGGCATATCACACCACAATTGGCTGCTGAATGAAATTTCTATATCTACTTGTTTCTATAAAGCAAAAGAAAGATATGTACTCCTCTATATTCTCCTTGTTTAAATTCTCCCAACAATTTGAAACAACTCCTCCAGTCTTACAAGCACTAAGATCTTTCTCAATTTTAATATCTGACCCAAATCTCTTTGAGCATTAATCTGTTTAATCAATCTCTCATATGCTTCAATATTTTCTACCTATTAGACTCCATTTGGTGTATTTTAAAAGTGTTCCTGATGATTATGATGCGTAGATTCCTTAATTTTGACTAGAATTTGAACTTACAGGAGTAAGCATCCAAATTTTAATTTCAATTTACTATACCTATTGTGTTTATTGTAAAACTCAACATTTAATGAGCTCAAGAAATGACAATGACAAATCTTTGGGCATGCTTTGTGGCACATTATTTAGAATTGCAACTGCATTCTTCCTAAGTGAGTTCAATGATCACCTGCATCAGAAGACCCTTAAGTACTTGTTGGAAATGCAAATCCTGAACTCAATCTCAGGATCCATTAAATCAAATTCTGAATAATACCCCAAAACCAAAAACTAAATAAGCTCTGATGGATGGTTGTGTTCAGTCTATAGAAGAAATACTTCAGAATCTATTATGCCCAGGGACTTGGAAGTATAAAATTTAAATCCCATGAATAATTATTAGACATGAACTCCATCCATTAGGTTCTCTTGATCATTAATTGTAATATGTTAACTTGATAGATTACGAAATGTCTAGAAGGTTAGTAAAGCACAGTTCTGGGTGTTCTGTGGAGTGTTTTTGAAGAAGATTGGCACGTAGGCCAGCAAATGAGGGAAAGACAGCCGGCCCTGGTTGTGAGTGTAACAACCAATAGGCTTGTAGCTAATAGGAAATAAAAAGAGGAAGAAGAAGAAAGTCACCACGAAATATGAAGAACCCCACTGTGCTTGGGCAAGTACAGCTTTGGCAACCATTCTCTGTGGACATCACACTCCCACTTCCTTAGGCCTCCCACACAGACTCGTACCAGTGATGGTCCTGGGAGGCTCTAGGCTTTTCATGTCAGACCGGAGCTGCAACCACAATTCTTTTTTCCATAGTTTAAAGCATGGAAGTGTAGGAAGGGATAAAGAGCATCAGAAAATGTAAAAACATAGCTAAAATACCTAAAAAGAACAGCTTGAGTTGAGAATATGAAAATGTAAAAAAAATATGAAAATAAAATATATTATGGTAATGGCATAAAGAGCAAAGATAGATAAGTGTAGCTATGATGTAGAAAGGTTGTTTTAATTTACTCATAAAATAGTGAAAATTACTAATATAAGTTACTCGGAAATGCATCAAGGATGACTAATTGAAAATGTGACCACCTAAAAGATAATACAAAGGGTATATCTAAAAAGTTGAAGGAGATAGAAGAGAATAACTATTTAAGTATTTGTTCTACCTAACATGTTTCTGGATCCCTTATGGTCTAACTACCTCTTGATGTATATACTTTTTACTGCTGTTACCATAACAGTTAAGTTTCAATATGACTTTTGGAGAAGACATTCAAGCCAGAGTAATATCTCACTCAGCTTCTTAGAGATTTAGATGTTTTCTATTCATTCCTGTTTGTCATCTGTTGCTCCAAGGTGTTCATAACTATCCAGCCTCTCTGAAATTCTTTTGCACTATAGCAACTTTTCACACCTTCCATCCCTAGATTTTTGTATCCCTACATTCTTGTGCTATTTTTCTCAGTCTAAATTCTGAGTTAGGTGTGACAAAAACCAGATTTTTGGCATGCCCACAGACCAAAATGTTGCTAACAAGTTCTGTTTTGTTCTTCCATGCTAAGGGATCAAGAATTTGGCTATTCCTTCACTGACCATTCTACAAGGACACAAAAAGGTTTCATGCAATTTGCTACTGTTTTGAAGTGATTTTTTTCTTTTTTTTTTTTTGGTTGGGCATTACCTGCTATACATCTTAAAATGATTTACTTAGTGGCCATAATGTTCTTATTCAGTCTACTGTTGTTTATTTGATGTTTCCAAAGGGAAAACAAGGACATGGATCTTCCTAGTATTCTATCCTGCTGATATTTCTCTTCTTAAATTAACTACATAGTGTTATGTGATCAGCATCAAAATTTACTTTGTCTTGAGATTGATTTGTTTTTCTAGAAAAATGCATTAAAATATATTCTGCTTTCCATTAAATTTCTTTTGTTATTTATTGAATCAATTGGCCATGCATATGTGAAACTGTCCCTGCACCTTGTAATCTATTATATCATGTTCTTTGTTTATGTCAATATTACACTGTCATAAATACTGAAGCTTCTGAAGCTAGTTCTCAGCTAGGTACTAATTATGACCTTCTACTTATGTCAAGCAGTGACTAGATTTTTGTTACTGAACTAAGTTAGGGAAAAGTGATAAAAGCATCCATTTGTAAATGCCAGGGTCATTGTTATACATCATACAAGCACAGGATATTCCCCACCAAAAAATAAATAAATAAATAAAAAGCTGGCCAAAATGCCAAAGCCAAAGTTTAGATACATTATTGTCTAAAAGTGTTTAAATCAAATACTGTCAGTCTTTGGTTCTCTTTTTTCAATGTAATATTGTCTACCCTTTTGGCATTACAGTGGGTAATGTATACAAATTCCATAATTTTCTAATGAAAGTATGTAATTTAATATAATGGTAGGCAGTTATGTGTTTCAGTAGCTGTGCCTGAGAGATGCTGGAAGCAATCTTTGTATTCACCCACTTGTTATGAACTGAAAGGTTTATGCACTTGTTCAAAAGTGGCAAATCAATATTTTTACCCACATAATGTTCTGTGTAACATTTTTTGTGTATCCATGAGCATCACAGTGGGTAAAATATACTATACCATTCTTCTGTTCTGCAAACACCTAATTTATCATACTGGTATCCAGGTGTGGCTCACAGTAGTTGTGCCTGTGGAAAATAGGAACCCCTCTATGCATTCACCCACTTGGCAGACAAACAGCAAGATGTGTACAGTGGTACAAAAGCAGCAACGGGAGAAATGCTCACTGTTAAATTTCTTGCATTTAGGACTTTTTAAAAAGTTTTCTTTTGATTTTTATTGTAGAAGTAACCCAGTTCAATACAATGGCATATGAAAAAATAGTTTTGCAAGCTTTGGAAGAGATCAAAAGAGTCATCAGGTGACTCATGCAGAGATGATGATGAAGATGAAGAAGATGATGACTTTGATGTTGGCCATGTGAGCCAAAGTTTCTCTGTCTCACTTACTTTTCTCATTGCTGAGACAAAATACTTGACAGCAAAAATTACAGAAGAAAAATTATATTTAGCTCACTGTAGGGAGCGGCTCAAGGTAATTGCCGCAGTCCCACCCCTCCTGCCTGAGGGCATTCTGTGTGCCAGCCTACATTACCCATGACCCTCTCCTGCATTTACCGGATATGATGAGGGCCCAGTCATGGTTACCACCTACCCCTACCTAGCAACAGCTTCCTGCCTCTAGCTTGTCCTTATTTGGGTAGATCTTGCTCTCTAGCTAATCAGTGGATACGCAACGTGCTTACCCTGCCCAGCTCCATGTTCCGCCCCCCCCCGCCGCTTATAAAAACCCTGTGTCCTATATCAATAAACAAGACTTGATTGGAATTGCTCAACTTGTCTCCGTCTCTCTCTCCTCTTGCTCCACCCACCATCCCCGTTCCCTCTCCAGGTGAGACCCACAGATTGATCCGCGGGCCGGATCAAGTGGCGCCCAATGAGGGGCTCCCAGCATGAGAGACTTCAACGGGGGACCATTCATGGGAGTAAATCGCCGGCCGGCGTGACTGTTTTGGGAGGATTCCGTCCCTGTGATCTGAGCGGATGGCCACCTTACGTCTCGCCTGAATCACGGTAGGTCAATGGATCTAATTTCTTTATCAGCATGGGGCAAGTACTTAGTGAACATGAATTGTTCGTCAATGGCCTCAGGGAGGCTCTCAGGGTTAGAGGGATCAAAGTTAAAACTAAGGATTTATTACAGTGCTTTCAATTTGTACATTCTGTGTGCCCATGGTTCCCTTTAGAAGACACCATTGATTCTAGCAAATGGAATAGAGTAGGAGATGCACTTAAAGATTACTATAGATAGGAGATGCTTTTAAAGATTACTATAGAGTTTTTGGTCCCCAAAAATCCCGGTGACCTCTTTTACATATTAAACTTTAATTTCTGAGCTGCTGACCCAGCATCACACAGATCCCCAAATTAACTAAATGCTTACTCCAGGGGAGGCTACATTGCACTCCTCCCACAATCCTACCCCAAAACCACCATTAGACATCCAGTGTGCTCAATCCCCCTAGCTCTGTGATCCTTGATATCCCAGAGCCACTGCAAGATGGCGACTTACTGCCACTTCCTCTTTCTGGAGTACATGGGGATACTCAAAATGGTGCCGCCGGCCCCACAGGTCGCTAGGACCCATACACCTTTCACAGTAGCTGCTCTAAAAAAATTAAAAACAGCAGTTACTCAATATGGCCCCACAGCTACTTTCACTCTTGCTGTTCTAGATTCCATGACTCAAGGTTGGATTATACCAAATGAATGGAAAGATTTAGCTAAAGCCTCTCTATCTGGAGGCCACTATTTACTTTGGAAATCCAAATTCAAGGACCAATGTGAACTTATAGCAAGAGACAATGCCAATAGACAACAAAATCCTTAGACCTTCCCTATGTTAGCGGAAACTGGAGACTTTAATTTTAAGGAAGCCCAAATGCAATATGACCCTGGCCTCTTCGCACAGATTAATGCAGCTGCCTGCAGGGCATGGAGAAAGCTCCCCCCTAGTGGAGAGGTTACCTCCTCTCTTACTAATATTAGACAGAGACCAAACAAACCCTTCTGTGACTTTGTTTATTGCCTCTTACAGGCAGCCGAGCGCCTGTTCGGCTCCCCTGAGAGTAATTCTGCCTTAATCAAACAATTGGCTTATAAAAATGCAACATCCACCTGCCAGGCTGCAATGGGACTACACAGGGAGAGGGAGGACCTCTCGGGCTGCATCCGCCTGTGCACTGATATGGGCCCCGTCTACCATTGGGGCCTAGCTATGGCTGCAGCTGTAAAGGAGGTTCTTCTCCCACACAAACAAGGAGGAAAAACTAATAATGGCAAATATTTTAAATGTGCGTTCTCCCTCAGGGAATGGCCAACTCCCCTACATTGTGCCAGGCTTTGTGGCTGCTGCTATACAACCAGTCAGAGACCATTGGCCAAATATCTATATCCTTCATTATATGGATAATATCCTCTTGACAGGAAAACATAAAGATCAAACCTTACAATGTTATCAGGCACTACAAGTCGCCTTACAAAAGGCTGGACTCCAAATAGCGCCCGATAAAGTCCAGCTTACAGACCCATATATATATCTGGGTTTTCAGCTACAGGACACTCAAGTACTTTCTCCAAGGCCTCAATTAAGACTTGATAATCTTCAGACACTTAATGATTTCCAAAAGCTTCTATGTGACATTAATTGGCTTTTACTCTATTTAAAATTGACCAAACATGATTTACAACCCCTCCGTGAGATTCTCCAAGGAGACATCGACCCAACCTCCCCCCCGTGAGCTCATGCCTAATGCCAAAAAGGCACTCAATATAGTAGAAGAGGCTATTGCTCAACAAACTGTTTCCTTCATAGATTATGATAAGCCTTTACAATTTCTCATTTTTAACAAAGCTTTGCCCCACAGCAGTATTTTGGCAACAGGCTCCTCTCATGTGGGTCCACCTGTCAGTTTCCCCAAAAAGGACACTCCTACCCTACCACCAAGCAGTTTCAGACCTAATAATTCAAGGCAGAAAACAAGGAAAATGTTATTTTGGCAAAGAGCCAGATATTATCATCCAGCCCTTTACTAAGGACCAAGTAGAATGGCTACTCCAGACAACAGAAACATGGCCTATCGCCCTAGCCTCCTTTTCAGGGACCACTGACAACCATTACCCCCAAAATAAGCTAATTGATTTTGCCAACCATCACTCATTCATATTCCCTAAGATCACAGCTTCACAGCCCATCCCTAAGGCCCAAGTGTTATTCACTGATGGCTCCTCCTCTGGTAGGGCTGCTTATGTGGCTCAAGATAATGCCTTTACCTTCCAAGCAGACACCTCCTCTGCCCAGCTGGCAGAACTGCAAGCTATCATTGCGGTTTTTACCGCTTACCCTGACCAACCCTTCAATTTGTTTACTGACAGTGCTTACCTCGCTCAGTCTGTTCCATTGTTAGAAACTGTTGCCACCATAGGTCATGCCTCCCCGGCTGCAAACCTGTTTAAACAACTGCAAGATATGATTCAGCTTCGCCATCACAAGTTTTTCATTGCCACTTGTGGGCTCACTCTGGCCTTCCGGGTCCCCTTGCTCAGGGAAATCATCTAGCTGATGCTGCCACACGGACACAGGTCTTCATGACCCACTCTGAGTCCATAGATGACTCCAAGGTATCTGAGGCACGACGGGCTCATCAGCTACACCATCTCAATGCCCAAACCCTCCGCCTCCTTCACAGAATTACCCGAGAACAAGCCCGGCAAATTGTTAAAAACTGCCCTTCTTGTGCTACCCATCTACCTGTTCAACATTTTGGAGTCAACCCAAAAGGTCTAATTCCTAATGCCTTATGGCAAATGGATGTTACTCATCTTAACAAATTTGGCAACTTAAAATATATACATGTAATAGTTAACACATATAGTGGTTTCATTTTTGCCACCCTCCAGACTGGAGAGGCTACCAAACATGTGATGGCCCACATGCTGTTGGCTCTCTCTACCCTGGGGTGCCCCTAACAACTCAAAACCGACAATGGCCCTGGCTATACAAGTGCTTCATTTGCTCAATTTTGTAAGTGCCTTAATATTCTTCATACCACAGTTATACCTTA
>PVLA01010217.1:0-66112 GCA_004027455.1 Hydrochoerus hydrochaeris
TGGCCCTAAGCCTGGGGCGTTTCCTGCTTGGGGCTGGGGGTGGCTGCCAAAGGTTAGCAAATATATATTCCAGCTTCTAAAAAATAAAGCGGATTCAGATTCACTCACAGACTGGTGTGCAGTGTTTTCTGTCTCTCAATCGCCGACTCCCTGACCACCTTTGGGAAACCCTAGCCCTGCCGCAGCTGGACTCCGGCAATTTACCATATATTGATGTGATTACTTTGGCTATTATTTGGAGACTAAGGGTGAGGGAAGAAAAAAAAGCAGGAAAACCTGTTCTGGGTTTGTTAATACTGGCAAGATGTGATCATTAGCGGAATCAGGGTGCTTCTGGTGGTTCAAATCAGAGGAAGTAGAATCAACAAGGTTTGTTGGCATATGTGAAGAGTAAGAGAGAAGAGAGAAGGCTGATTACAAAGAATTTGAATTGAACGAATATAAACATCCCACTGTGAGCATTCACTGATATGAATGGACTCGGATCATGAAAATTTTTAGATACGAACAAATCACGAAAGTAACTCATGAGTCTTCAGGACATTGTCACAATTGGGTTACTGTGTGCTTACTGTACAGTGTGGCAGCACATGGTAGTACAGTGCTCAATCAGAGCCCAGGGTGTCTGGAAGCAGTGTTTACAGTTCTCTCTCTCTCTCTCTCTCTCTCTCTGTGATTTTTTTATGCTTTACATTTTATATTTGGCTCAAAGGTGTATACGACTCACTTTGTCAGATTTATGAATGAATATGACTTATGAATATTTTTCCAGAAGGTAACTTGTTTGTAAATCTGGGACTTATAGTAATATATTTACCAACGGTTGAGTAATCGTGTAAAGAAAAGCATTGGATAAAAAGAGCTCTGGAGAGAAGCCTAGATAGCATGTAAATGGAATGTGACAGTATATGGATTGTGCTTAAAACTATGTGACTGTATTGGACCCCAAGGGACAGAAAAAAACAAGCACTGAGCTTTGTAGTGACCTGCAAGACACTGGGGTAATGAGGTAGAACAAAATAGGAAAACAGCAAAGTAGAGAGAAAGCCATGGGTTATAGCATTCTGGAAACCCAGAGTAGGAACTGACCAGCCATATCCCAGGTTAAGCAGAGAACTGAGTATGGGGTTGTCATTGCAGGGGGCAGGATACAGAGGGAAGCTCTGGAGCAGAGGTGCAAATATTGACTGGAATTGAAAATCTAAAAGGAGAATTAGAGACAGTAAGCCTAGGTCCCGTTGTGTAGGAGTTTCTCGTCAAAATAAGAGAAATGTGAGCATGCTGGGCAAGAATAATTTTCAATAGAGAGAATAATCTTTCCAGAGAGGTGGGAACTTAGGGCAATGTTCTTGAGCTGGAGAGAAGGCAGAGGCTCTGATGTAACCTGGAGGATTGTCTCACATTGGACCACTGGCACGAGCTAGGTCAGAGCAGGTCAGTGTGACTTACAGTTCTCTTTTGATCACACCTAGTTTCTCAGAAAAATAGGAAGATGTCAACAAAATGTAGGCAAAGTAGTGCTGGAGAAGAAAGTAGAGGTAGGAGAATCTTTTGGGATACCAGAAGTGTGAACAGCCTTGGGAAATGTAGTGTGGTTGTTTTGCAGCATTTGAAGAGCCTACCATGAGTGGTAATTATGTTAATTAGCATAAGCAAATGACTCCAACAAACAACTCTCAAATATCAAGAGCATAATAAAGGTAAAGGCCTTTTGTTTTCCTTTTCCTTGTCATATTCCACAGAGGTTTCAGGGAAGAGTCTTCCACTTAGTGTCTCCAGCCACCCCTCTGCTTCTCATTCCCCAGTTTCAATCCTCTACTAAAACTCTTCAAAGATTCATTAGAGAAAGAAAGAGGACAAGAAGAACTTTGCATATTGTCCCCATAAGCCCTAGAGCTTCAGCCAGCTGTCAAGGATGCAGGAAATGTGTCTTGCTGTGTGTTTTTGGAGTTGGATCTGACCAGCACCAAGGATTTGTAGAAAGAACATTAGGGACAAGGTGAGGCAAGGAAGTAGCTGGTGAGCATAACCAGGAGATTTTCATGAGACACTTCTGAATTCTGTTTGGAAAAGAAAGTAAATGAAGAAAGGATGGAGGAAGTACAGAGGTGTCCAGATCAATGGATATTTTTAATAGTACCATTCTTTGATAATGCAATAGACGTTTAAAAAAAAGCTTTTGGAATAAGTATATTTTCATGCTTTAAGGGGGCTGTCATATTTATATAAATATCACATGTCTGTCTGCAGTGGCCAAGCCACTGGTCCACACTTATTGCTTTCTGTCAGATCAAAAACAGAAAAGAAGAAAAACAGTAATAGGAAGAAAAGACAGTTTTATATTCTCTTTGATGGTGACCCATTAAAATATTTTACCCATGGTTTCTCTTTGACTTAATTTGCATTTCTTTTATTCAGCAAAGAAATAGGACACAGGATGCAAGACTACTCTTACTGGTTTTCTTGTCCAAGATTTTGGGGACCTCCAGCATAGACAAGAAGTTTTAATTTTATTGTCAGCAGGCATTAAAGTATATCTTAAGTTGAAATGTGTTTGCTGCCATGAATATAAAGCTTATAAACAAATATTTAATGTAAAACAGTATTTCTTTAGTAAGAAGTTTAGACCAACAGGTTTGAAAGAATCTGAAAGAGCAAATATTTATAGGGTGTTTCAGAAAATCAAATGGCCAGAAGACTTTCTGAATATGTTCTATTTCTTTGGATATCAAAATCTGAAGGAAATCAAAGTGCACACATGTATATGCTTACTAGTGGAATAATTTTTAAAAACTGATTTTGATTTTAATTGATCTATTTTCCTGTTTAATAAATACTCTTAAAGATAACAGTAGGTAGATATAAACTGAGGTTACAAACAAGTGAGACAACCAATTAGATTAAGCTTCCTCTGCTTCTATTTCTTAGGGAAGGTTGTACTCCTGGCAATTCACATCTCTGTGGCAGCCAGAGTTCCCATAAAAGGAGCTTTTTGGAGTTGGAAGAATAATGGGTGTCCTCATAAAGTACAATAGTAGAAAATCAGCCAAACTTATTGCTGATCATGTGTGAGTGATGGTATCAATTCATTTTCTCTTATTCTATTGATTCCTGTATCAAAAAGAATTAAATTGATTTTAAATGCTGCCCTTAATCTAGGACACAATGCTTTTGTTATGGAATCTACATTTCGTACTTTCTGGAGGAGTTCACTAAATCAACCAAAGTTAAATGGAATATGATTAAAATGGTTATAATGTTCCTGAAATGTGTTCCAAATAGAAATTCATCTTAAATAGTTTTCTGCTTCAGATAGCCAAGTCCATGTGCCAGTAAGAATACAATTGATGTTGTATATTTTTACAATACATACATATATAGATACATGTATATACACACATACATACATACATACAAAAAGAGAAAGGAAAAAGTCACTTCTGTTTCTGGGATTTTCTCTGAGTTTGTGATACCATCCTACAAGTTCTGATACTGTTTTTTCTTGAGCCTAGTAGGTTTTAATGACCTTGTTTTATAACTCTAGGTGGCAGCAAAGGGAAGATGTCCTACATTTACAGAGTATTTTAATTGTGGAGTAAAATTAATATATCTGATTCTAGGTACTGTACCATTTTTATATTTTAGTCTATGAAATACAGTGTTGGAGCAAGTAGCTGAACAATTTATATTAAGCTTCTACTATCTGTACCTTCCTGGAACATATCCAGACCCAAGGAGCTTTTAATTTTGTGCAAAAGTTTTCTTTTAGCCACTCTGTATTGTTCTTCTATCATTTAATACAAGTACTACCAAATTATGATGTCGAGGCAATACAGCAAAGTTGTGGAAAGCTCAGTGCTGAAGCTTGTCTGTCCTCCAAATCTGGTTCTGTCACTACTAGCTTTGTGATGTTGAGCAAGCTCTTGACCTCCATGTCTCAGATTCCTCATATTAACAGTGTCTACTATTGGGTAATTGGGAAGACTGAGTGATCTAGTACTCAGAAAGTACTTAGAGCACTGCACAATACCTGAACATTTAAGGTTTTTGTATTATAATAATCCTATATTTTAAAAAATGTACATTTTATCCGTACTGTTGGGATTCAAAAGAATCTATGACTTATAGTTATTTAATAGTACAATGTCAAAGTCAGCAGGGTTCTCCTTCCAAAATAAGAGACTAAGAAATCAATTTAATGTTTGATTTACTTGTAGTGATGTCTAGTCTTTTTGTGACAGAATGTGTGTGGTATTCCCAATAAGTTCCTTGACAAATACAGTAATATCATCTTTCTTCCAGAAGAGTGGTGGTGAACCTATAGCATGTGTGCCCCACTGGGCTGTCTGTTATCATTGAAAACTCTAAAAGATTCTCTATCACTGCCCTAGGAGGATGAAAACATAAGCCCTTCAAAATAAATTACTACTTTTCTGTTACTTTATTCCTTCAGGGAAAAAAATCTTTATTTGAATATGTGTGTCAAATAAGGAAATTTGAATAAGTTATAAATATAGATGCATTGTATTTAAATTCTCCTTGTAATGCATTGTTAGTAAATATTTATTTCATTAAAATGTTAGTCAATTTTTCTGAAGGTTTGAATTCTGATGGACTTTAAATGATTTAATCTGTTCAAATCCACAAGTTTGAATTTGCTCAGGAGTTTAATGAATAACATACTGGCATGTTTACTACTAGTATTCAGGCAATATTGATCTGTGTTTTTCTGTTTTAATTATCTAAACTTTTGCCATATTCCTTAAGCAAACAAAAATTCCAACCAACCACTAAGCTTACAGGTTTATCAGAATTAAATATTTGAAATAGTCTTGTCACATAGTTAATTATGTAAGAATACTGGGAGTGACCCAGAATCCAAGTAATTACTGAGTTTACTGTATACTTAATAGTCTATTTATGTCTGTGATAAATGCTGCTGAGGATGGAAGAAATATGCTATGTTGATAGTAGTAAATTGTTTATTATTTAGTTGGTAGGGAAACATATTATGAAACAGGTTTCTCAAAGAAGCAAATTAAATGCTACCAGAAAGGATTATTGATATAGGTAAAAAGACAATATGATATAGTAAAATGTAGTAATCAATGATAAACTGTTAATAAATTTTCAGTACATAAAAATTTCTGGAGGAGAGAGAGAAGACAAGATGGTCGATCAGTGAGCAACAAAATACAAAGCCTCCCAGGAGAAATAACTCATATGCCAGAATAAAGCACCCTGGAGAGACCCAGACAGAGGGAGATGGATCATCTTGACACAAGAAGAAATTAAAACATAAAAAAGCTCGTCAAATACTTCTGGACTACAACTGAGACAGCTGAAGATTGTGGGACACAGAATTTTCATGGTGACCCAGCAAGTGTGCACCAGCTTGGATCTGCGCTGGCCGGCAGAGCTGCCCAGACTTGTTACCACCACCACTTGCAGGAAGAACTTCAGTGCTGAGGTCGGGGGTTGGGGAGCCTAATGGAGAGCGGAGCCAGTGAAGGGACTTTCATTAATCCATGGTCAGTGCTGGGAATGAGACCCCCCCACATGGGACAGGGGCAACCAAATGGGCAACATGTTGGAATCGGGCAGAAGAAGCCTGAACTGGGAGTGACAGTGACTTCAGTTGCTTGCTCCCTCCCCAGAGCAGATTCGTGGGATTTGCTTGGACTGGGCTGTGCCCCTGGCTGGGACCCAATGAGCCTTCCCAAATCGATTCACTGTGCCTAGCATGCGCTAACTGGGTGAGAGGCCCCTGAAGTTTGGTTGGCCCAGTGGGGAGGGGCAGGCATATGCAGCCTGCCTACACCTCAGTGACAAGAGCAGGCAGGAGAGGGCAGAGGTCCCTCACCAGTGTGCTTTGGAGGAACCGTGGCGAACAGCAAAGGGGGCTGGGACCTACACTGTAACCTGTGTGGAGGAAGCCAGGGCCATGACAGGAGAGAGAGGTGGGAGGAGGCCCCCAGCCCAGAACCCTGAGAACACTGAACCAGGAGAAGGAAAAACAAGGGTAACTGAGGGCAGCAAACACACAACATCAGACATGGCTTCAATGCACATTAAGAGATATCTTCGGGACCTTGTAGATGAGCTCAAAACTGAAATATTAAATCAGGTAAAGCAGGATATGAGTAGAATAATAAAAGAAATGCTTTCAGGAAGCATCTCTCAGGATGATACAGATGGAAGAAGGGAGGAACACAAAAAAAGGAGAGAAACATTCAATAAAGAATACAAAGAAAATATAGAATGCATGAAGCAGATTCAAAGAGACTATCAGGAAATTAAAAACTCCATTGAAAGCTGGCAAAACTCCTTAAAAGAAACTAAGGATAGACTATCAAAACTTGAAGACAAGTTGGCAGTGTGTGATGATGAAAAGAAAGATCTCTTAAAAATAACAAGGAAACAGGCATTAACAATACAAAGGCTAGAAGATGACAAGAGAATCTACAATTTAAGAATAAGAAATGTGAACAAAGAAGCAGGAATACATACAAGTGAATTACAAAGGCTATTCATGGAAATAATTAAGGAAAACTTCCCAAGCATGGGAAAAAAAAATGACATTCGGTTGTGTGAGGCATACAGAACCCCAGCCACCTACAACCGAAACATATACATCTACACCCAGACATATAATAATCAAGATGCCAGAAATTCAATATAAAAACAAAATATTAAAAGCCATCATAGAAAAGAAACAGATTACCTATAAAGGTAAGCCCATCTGAATCATGGCTGACTTCTCAACACAGACCATCAGAAGATCACAGAGGAGCTTGGAGTGAAGTATTCAAAGCCCTGAAAGAGAATAACCTCCAGCCCAGATTCATGTACCCTGCAAAACTGTCACTAGAAATTAATGGAGAAACAGGATGCTTCCATGACAAAGAGGAACTGAGGGAGTTTGTGACCACCAATCCAACCCTACAGAGAATACTGAAGGACATTCTAGAGAGAGAGAGAAAAAAAATATGAGGATTTTAGGAGCAGTGGCAGAAAGACCTCAATGAGCGGGGCAGGCAGTAGAATGAAGGAGAAAAATAGACAAACAAAGGCAGGAAAATAGCATAGCAGAAATGAGCCAGAGAAGGATAACTAGAAACTCTAACATAGATGGCCTTGATGCGCTATATTGTTAATAGTGCATCAGGATTTAAAACCCACATTACCCACACTACTCTGCTTAGATGTATTATATTCTGTTCCAGTCATTCTACCTGTACTAGATTTGAGAGCACAGACAGTAATCCCGAAAATAACAGGATATAGTATGGTAATCATCCTTAATTTCCTATTAACTTAATCTAAAGCTTTGTAAAACCTACACTGTTTTACCCTGATTGATCATAATCAGATCTAGTTTGTTCGATCACGGTTTTGTATTGATAGATTTTATTCAGAGATGTTATGATTGATAGTATCAAGTCTGAGAGTATAGGCAACTGCACTTAAGATGACAAGATCCACTAGAATATCCACTCTGGTTTGATTATTACCTGCCTTTGAAGTTTTATACTGTCTACAATGTTTTATTTTTACTACTATTATTATTTACTGATATACTCAATTACACTGCTATATTCAATTATGCCTGATGATGTAGGCATTCTATTGAAGATAATAAGAAACAACACAGTAATCATTTTAGATCACCTTGTACTATGGCTTTATACGACTTTTTGATTTCATGTTTTTATAGGAATTTGTTTTGTTTTGTCTTGCTAAGTTTTGCTTTTCCCTCTAATACAGAAAGTATAGAAATACATGCAGAGACTCATGCATGCATAGCTGTTTACACTCTCACTGTTTGACTATCTACTTTGTATGCTTTAATTTTGTAACCTGAGCAACTGTTTCTAAGAGTATAATATGTAATTTATCAACTAGTGATTTCTTATTATCTTTTTTTTTTTGGAATCCTCTATTACCTCTACCCTTTACATGCTTTTGTTTCTCTTTAAATTAAAAAAAATGAGTCTTTAAATCCTCACACATGATACTTATTTAGGTGTTATTTACTTTATCTCAGTAAGATTTTAAAGGTTTAAGTTTATAGAAATACATGTAGAGACTCATGCATGTGTAGCTGTTTACAGTCTCACTGTTTGAATATCTACTTTGTATGCTGTAATTTTGTAACTTGAACAACTATTTCTAAGAGGACAAGATGTAATTTATCAACTAGTGATTACTTACTGTTTATTTTTTTAAATTCTGTATTATCTCTACCCTTTACATGTTTTTTTCTCTTTAAATAAAAAAAATACTAAAAAAAAATTTCTGGAAGAGAGTGATTGTGAGCCTTCAAGGAAAGTATTATATTGCATGTGGATCTGAAAGATGTGTAAACGGTAACAGAGAGATGGTAGAAGGGAATTCTAACTGGAGAAATCTGCAAAAGCAAATCTGTATCAATAGTTATGGAAGATCCTTGAGTATGGGATAGGGAAAAAGAAGAAGGAAGGCAGTACCCTGAATCAAATAAGATTTCTGGGAGAAATGATATTTAGTACTAAAGATTGAGTTACATTTTGGAGATATTTAAAAGAGATAGATGTGTTTTATTGAATCCAGTTGACTACTGGAAGCTATCACAAAGTCTTGAAAGGGGCAGTGATACTATAAATTTCAAGTCAGCATAGACACAAAAGAGAAATTTGCATAAAAAACAAGGACATAGGAAGAACAATTAAAACTGGAAATGAAAATACTCATCAGTGACTTTTGCAGGATCATCTTTACCTTTTCCCAAGCTAACCATTAGACCAAGCTGTGCATGTCTTGTATTCAGCATATCTCTTCTATTATGTCACTCTGTCTCAATTTTTGTCCTTTGAACAATAAATTCAAATCTCTTGATTCAGATAAATTAGATCTCAATCCCTTATTAAAGAACTTTCAGGCAGTATCATTAAATGTTTTGTAAAGGTGAGTGCTACAAATTATAGAATAGCAAACTTGGCATTATTTTGAAAGAAAATTCCTGAATAAATTGTCTTACAGAGTACTTAATATGGAAGAAGTGCTCTTTAAGTGCCCACATGAGCCCATAAATAACACTTCATAGGGACAGGCAGGGTTCATCAAAAGGAGGAAACAAAGGTACTAGATATATTGAATCCAGATTTCAGGTAGGCAATTTATCCAATAAGTTTGATGAGTTTCATCATGAATGGCAGACAAAATGAATGACTATATTTCCCCAGTTAGCAGTTGTCTTTAGACAAATATAGCCTGGGGAGTGGTTTAGGAGCTTCTATAAGACTCTCTATATTTGGCTCTGCCAGGATGAGTTAGATTCCTAAATTATCTCAACTGATTTAGGTAAAGAAGAGCATAGAAGAGGCATTTTAAGAGGAATAATGGAAAGCCTCCTTCCTTGACTAAGGGCATTCCCTGCACAAGGCTGAGAATACCAGAGCACTGAAAAGACAGAACATTTATACATTGCAATGTATAGAACAATATATACATTGCAACTATTCTCCTAAAAGCAAATGTCCAATTTAGGTTACCTTATATGTTAATAATTCTAACAGTGAAAATTCGGACAATACATTAGGAAGAAAGATAATATAGTACAAGAAAAATCTTTCATGCATTCTAGTATAGGCAAATACCAGTGATAGATTAGAGAAGGGTTGAGAAATACCTGGAGGAATTTGAGGAGTTTGCTCATTCCAACTATTGGGAAACTTACTTCACATGATAATTTCCCCAAACAAGCAGTTCATTCAGTGCAAGGTTTTAGGGTAAGGCTTTTTTCCACATTTTCATCTCTAGCACCTGGAATATAACACACTTACACACACCCAATTTAGGGCTTCCCCAATAACTAAAAGCTCTCACAGAGTAGCTGTGTGTTTTGACACTCAGCATGTAATTCAGTGTCATTCAAATGATATGATGTAAGTAACTCACAGTCACAGTTTAGATGGAGCTTGTATTTATAGTAGAATGGGGATTTATAGTGCCTCACAGAAACAGCTGTCTGATGTTATGCATGAAAGGCAAAAAGTGAATTTTTATGCCTATTTTTTCTGCTCCCAACACATTTTTTATTTTTGTGGAGAATAATATGTAAGACGTGACTGTCAGAAACTGAAATTACCAAATAGTAAATTGAAACTCACTGTCATAAAAACAGGTGGAATTCCTATACAATTTACTATCCAAAAGGGATTCCCAGTCAGTGCAGACTGCCATGACGAATGAAGATATTTGTGTTGTTTCTCTCTTAAAAATCTGGGCAACTTTTCTTTCTTTGGAGGCATCAGTTCGTGGAAGCTTGACTGTGAAATTATTAATCAGTATTTTGGTTGTTCATGGTATTTGGTGGTCATCTTCTCTGTGCACTATTACATTACTACTTCAGTGCCTGTACAACCAGAGAAGGGAGAAATCACCCTGAAAGGCTAAAAATATGTTATTCTTAAGCAAACATGTAAAATGAGCTGAGAGATAACAAGCAGAAAATATATTCACTTTATATTAATAGTGTTTTATAGGTCATTAGTCAGTACTCACTGAGCCTTGTGCACATGGCAAAACATGATATAAAGCACAAATGCACATACCATACTAATGTGAATTAAACTATGAAAAACAAACATAAAAAATAACTGGTTCTGTGTTTATGCCATCAAAAGATGTGCAGCCAGAGCAGGAATAGTAATCCTGAGCAGCAAGAGCAAAGCAGCAGGCTTCACAATGGCAGATTTCAAGTTATATTACAATGCTACAGTGATAAAAACAGCATGGTACCACACAAAAACAGACATATATGGCTCAATGGAACAGAATAGAGGATGTAGATACAACCCCATGCATATTCAGCTATCTGAGAAGGGGGCAAAAAACACCCAGAAAGAAAGATAGGCCATATGTAGAAGACTGAATCTAGACCTATATTTTTCACCATGAATTAATGTAAAATCAAAATACATAAAAAATCTAAATAATAAAACAGAAACACTTAATCTTTTGGTAGACAAAATAGGTAAACTCTTGAGGACCCAGGGGTATTAAGGACTTTGTGAATTGAACCCCAATTGCACAAGAAATAATGTCAAGAATCAATAAACAGGATTATATCAAATTAAAAAGCATTGCAAAGCAAAGAAAACAATAAACAGTGAAAAGACAGCTTACAGAATGGGAGAAACATTTTTCCAGCTACATCTTGGACAGGTGACTAATATATAGGCTATATCAAGGGGTAATATTTTGTTTTATACATGTATACATTTTGTAATGTTTAAGATAAAACAAATCTATCTCCTCAAAAAAATTAAATACTCCAAATAAAAGACCCAATCAGAAATGGGCAGCTAAAAAGAATCAACGTTTTGCAAAAATACAAATAGCCAGTAAATACATGAAAAAGTGTTCAACATTCCTGGTCATTAGAGAAGTGCAAATTAAAATAAAACTGAGATTCCATCTTAGTCCAGAAAGAATTATTACCACTAAGAAATCAAATAATAAATTCTGTTAATGCTGAATAGAAAAGGGAGACATCCTACAATATTGGTGAGAATGGAAACTCATACAACCAACATGGAAATAAGTATGGAGACTTCTCAAAAACTAAAACAAGAAAACTAAAACAGAGACAACTTTTGCAAGAGGAAAAGAGAGCAAAAAATGGAGGGGAGGGTAAAGGAGGAGAGGAGAAAGGATTAAAAAAGAATTAAGATGTGTTATGTACATGTGTTAACTCCTCTGGATAAATGTTGTCATTATGCACTGCAAATATATACAACAAAAACTCAAAATAGTTGTGCTTCATTTTCAGTTACTTGACTTATGTTAATATGATTCTCATTTATTTCACTTGAAAGTTATATTATGTATTATTATCTAAATATATATTATATATTTTGGTACCCTGATAAGATGAGCTATTCCATTCACTTACATGTATTGAGCACCTCTTATAGATACTATTTTTTATTGAAAGCTATAATAGCTTTCATTTTTTAAAATGTTAACCATACTCTAATGCTGCTAAATATACAATTTCATATATTTTGTCTAGGATATCTATGAAGGAAGTATTATCTGAATTTTCTAGGTAAAAAATAGAAGATGAGAAAGCTGAAGCAGTTTGCCTAACATTTCATAGCCAATGAGCTACAATGATGGACTGCAGGCTCAGAATCTTTGATGATCAAAGCCCTGGTTCCTATACCAAACCTGTGCCTTCACCAATTGCTCCAGCTAACATATATATGGGTGGGGTGGGGTGGAAGTAAAAGGGCGTATCTGTGCCTTTGAAAACAATCATGAAGTTGCATGTAAGATACATGTGTACTACCCCCCCACACAAGGGAAATACTGCTTTAAATTAAAGAAACAATACCAAGTAAATAATTTTTATTTTCTCTTAAAACTGTGTGTTACAAGGTGTAAGCTGAAAGAATATTTTAAATAAATATATTAATGCTTTAATATATTAAAGCATTATACCAGGAAACCATTTGTTTATGTGAAAGTATTAACCATAGAAATGCATAAAATCAGTTTCTCCCCTCAAAGAGCACAATATATGACAAACAAGAATAGCAAATTCTCTGCTAGTTTAAGATGTATAGGCTGCAAAGATCCTAAAGAGATGTGGACTTTTAGTGTAACACCGATCTTTAATTGAGGAAGCCTGCATCAGGCATAGGCTACCTGGAACCTCCCCCATGGGCCTGCCCTGTCACCAGGAACATATCAGAAGCCTGCGTCAGTCATAAACTGCCTGAACCACCCCCATGGGCCCGCCCTGCCACCAGGAACCTAGCAGAAGCACACCTGAGGCATAAGCTGCCTGGAACCACCCCTGAGGGCCTGCTCTGCAACTGGGAATATCTAGGAAGCCTGCCTCAGCCTAAACTGCCTGGAACCTCCTCTATGGGTGCACCCTGACACCTGGAACATCTCAGAAGTCCAGCCCAGACTGAAAACTGACCTGGACTGCTTCTGCTGGGCCTGCCTCCCACCTGGAATATCAGAAGACCTCAACAGGCTCCAGCTACTGTGAAAAAATTTGTAAATTTGTTATCAGGTGGTGAACCTTGGACTACAGTGGATTAACTGTATCAGTGTGGTGAGTATGTCCCTAAAATAGAGGTGTACAGTGGATAAATAGGGCCAGTAGTAAAACCCCCTCCAAGTAACTGTAAGACTTTGGTGAGTCTGAAAAGAGTGTGTGTGATCCCCTCCTACACATAGAAAACATCAGGAAGAGTGAAAATGACAAAACAAAAAAGCAAAATGCAGTCTCAAACATATAGTTCACCAGAAGCAAGTATAGGAGACATTGAAATAGAGGACCCCAAAAGTAACACATCAGGAATCTCTGAAAAGATAATGAGTGAAATAAAAAACCAACTCCATCAGGCTATAGAGGAAATCAAATTAGAAGTAGTCTCCCATGTAAAGATAGAAATAAAAACCTTAGTAAAGGAGTTATTGAATGCAGCTAAAGAAGAACTAGAGAAAAAAGTACATGAGCATAGGAAACCAATTGAAACTTTGAATGAACAATATAGAAAACAAGCAGAATTCATGAAACAAACTCAAAGAGACATCCAAGAAACAAAAAATTCTATTGAAAGAGTGCAAAACTGCCTAAAGGAAGCTGAGGACAGGATTTTGGACCTTGAGGACAGGATCACAATTAGTAACTAGGAAAGGATAGAACTTTTAAAAATAACAAAGCAGCATGAAATGACAATCCAGAACCTTCATGATGATCCCAAGAGCAACAATATAAGAATAATGGGCATTAGCAAAGATACAGGAGTTCAGACAAATGACATACATAAAGTATTTACAGAAATAATAGCATAAAATTTCCCAATCATGGGGAAAGAATCTGATATGCAGATAAGTAAGGCATATAGAACACCAAACAGTCAAAATCAATATAAATCCACACACAGACACATAATAATTAACATCTCAGACATACAGCGTAAAAACAGAACACTAAAAGCTGTCACAGAAAAAACACAACTCACCTATCAAGGAAAGCCCATTAGAATCATGGCAGACTTTTCAGCACAAACCCTCAAGTCAAGAAGAGCTTGGAGTGAGGTATTTCAAGCCCTGAAACAAAACAACTTTCAACCCATACTGATGTACTTAGCAAAACTTTCATTCAAATTTAATGGAGAAACAAGATACTTCCATGACAAAGAAGAACTGAAGAAATTCATGTCCACCAAACCAACCCTAGAAAGAGTACTGAAAGACATACTAGACAGAGATAAAAAGACCACAATCCTCAAAACAACAACAGAAACCACGAGGTAGGATAAGCATTTAAATAAGGGGAAAGCAGAAAGAAACAACTGGAACATAACACAGCAAAGTCAAGCCAGTACATATCAGTGATATCCATAAATATAAATGGCCACAATTCACCTATAAAAAGAAATGGATTAACAGAATGGATCAAGAAACAGGACCCCACAATATGCTGTAAAGAAGAAACACATCTGACCCAAAAGGAAACTCATAGACTAAAAGTCAAAGGATGGAAAACAGTATTCTGTGCAACAGGAACACAGAAAAAAGCAGGGGTAGCTACTCTACTGGCAGACAATGTGAACTTCAAACCCAAAATGATTAAAAGAGATGGAGAAGGTCACTACCTAACTCATTAGTGGAAAAATTCAAGAGGAAGAACTAACAATTATAAATATATACACACCAAATACAGGAGCACACAACTATATAAGACAGATACTAATAAACATGAAACACCAAATACACAAGAACACAATTATAACAGTTCTTAACAGTCCATTGTCACAAAGAGATAGATCAGCTAGACAGAAAGTCAGTAAGAAATAACAGAACTGAAACATACTTGTGAGCAACTGGATTTAGTAGATGTTTACAGAGTAATCCACCCAACCACATCACAATACACATTATTCTCAGCTGCACATGGGACATTCTCCAAAATAGAGCATATATTATCCCATAAAACATTCTTAAGTAAATGCAAAGGTATTGGAATCATACCATGCATAATATCTGACCATGGTACACTGAAACTGGAAATTAATGGCAAATGAAATTGTAAAACCTGCATAAATACATGGAAATTAAATAACAGCCTTTTGAACAACCAGTGGGCTACAGATGAAATTAAAGAAGAAATAAAGCAATACCTGCAATTCAAAGAAAATACAGAAAAAACATACTGTAATTGGTGGGATGCAATGAAAGCAGTCTTAAGAGGGAAATATATAGCAATAAATTGTGATATCAAGAAAACAGAATGAGCACAAATAAACAACGTAATGCTCCATCTGAAGCTTCTAGAAAAAGAAGAGCAAGCTAAACCCAAAGCTCACAGAAGAGAGGAAGTTTTAAAGATTAGAGCAGAAGTCAATGCAATTCAAACTAAAAAAAAAAAACACAAAGAATTAATAAATCAAAAAGCTGGTTTTTTGAGACAATAAACAAAACTGACAAACCCCTAGCTAATTTTATTAAGAGAAAGAAAGAAAAAACCCAAATTCATGCAATAAGAACTGAAAAGGGAGAAATTACTACAGATCACTAAGAAATTCAAAAGATCATGAATACCTACTTTGAAAATCTCTACTCACATAGAGTGGAAAGCACAGAGGAAATGCACAGATTTCTAGAAACATATGAACTACCAAAGCTCAACCAAGAAGATATAGCAATTTTGAACAACCCAATATCAGCTTTTGAAATTGAAAATTTAATTAAAAACTTACCAACAAATAAAAGCCTAGGTCCGGATGGATTCACAGCTGAATTCTGCAAGAAATTTAGAGAAGATTTGATGCTAGTATTCCTTAAATTCTTCAATGAAATTGAGAAAAAAGCAATCCTCCCTAAATCATTCCTGGAGGCAAATATTACTCTGATACCAAAACCAGAGAAAGATGTAACCAAAAAAGAGAACTATAGGCCAATCTCACTAATGAACATTGATGCAAAGATTCTCAATAAAATACTGGCAAATAAAATGCAGCAAATCATCAAGATGGTTATACATCATGACCAAGTGGGGTTCATTCCAGGAATGCAGGGATGGTTTAACATATGCAAATCAATAAGTGTAACACACCACATCAACAGAGCCGAAAACAACAACCACATGGTTATCTCAATATATGTAGAAAATGCTTTTGACAAAGCACAACACATGTTCATGATAAAAACCATTGAGAAACTCGGAATACACGGTGTCTACCTAAACCTTATAAATACCATCTATGACATATCAACAGCCAACATTATACTAAATAGACAAAAACTGAAAGCTTTCACTTTAAAATCAGGAAAAAGACAAGGATGTGCACTACCACCACTCCTTTTCAATATAGTTCTGAAACACCAGCCAGGGCAATCAGACAAGAGAGAGAAATAAAAGGAGTAAAGATAGGAAAGGAAAAAGCTAAATTATCACTATTTTCAGATGACATGATACTCTATATAGAAGATCCAAAAAACTCCATTAAAAGACTACTAGAGGTAATAAACAAGATCAGCAGTGTAGCTGAATACAAAGTCAATGATCAAAAATCAATAGCATTCCTGTACACAAACAAAAAACTCACTGAGAGAGAAATTATGGAAATATCACCCTTTACAATAACATCTAAAAAAAATGAAATACTTAGGAATCTACCTAACTAAAAATGTAAAAGACCTATATGCTGAAAATTATACTATGCTGAAAAAGGAGATTGAAGAGGATATTTGAAAATGGAAGGATATTCTTTGCTCTTGGTTAGAAAGAACCAACATTGTGAAAGTGGCCATAGTCCCAAAACTGTTATACAGATTTAACACAATCCCAATCAAAATACCATTGACATACCTCACAGATCTAGAGAAAACACTCCTAAAATTCATTTGGAAACAGAAGAAACCTAGAATAGCAAAGACAATTCTAGGCAACGAAAGCAAGGCAGGAGGCATATCAATTCCTGACTTAAAACAGTACTACAAGCCACAGTGATAAAATCAGCTTGGTACTTGCAAAGAGAAATAGACCTAAGGATCAATGGAACAGAATAGAAGATGCAGGCACAACTACAAAGAAACTCAGACACCTGATATTTGAGAACGGGGCTAAATATGTCCACTGGAAGAAGGATAGTCTCTTTAATAAATGGTGTTGGAAAAATTGGCTCTCTACATGCCGAGGACTGAAACTAGATCCAAGCCTATCACCATGCACAAAACTAAAGTCTAAATGGATCAAAGACCTAAACGTTAAAACAGAAACACTAAATCTGCTGGAAGACAAGGTAGGTAAAAGTCTTGGAGACATAGGGGTAGGCAGAGAATTCATGAACAAAATGCAAACTGCATGGGAAACACTTCAAAGAATTAACAAATGGGATCTCGTATTACTGAAAATTTCTTCACTTCACAGGAAATCACCAACAGAGTGAAAAGAAAACCCACAGAGTGGGAAAGAATTTTAGCCAGCAGTCCCTCAGACAGAAAGGACTTATGTCCAGAACATATAAAGAATTGAAAAACATCAAGCCTCCCAAATTCAAAGGCCCTCTCCAAAAATGGACATCTGAGATGAACACACAGTTCTCAGAGGAAGATATACAAATGGCAAATAAATACATGAAGAAATGTTCACCATCACTGGTCATTCAAGAAATGCAAATTAAACAGCATTGAGATTCTACCTCACTCCGGATAGAATAGCGGCCATCAAGAAATCAACTGATAACAAATGTTGGCAAGGCTGCAGGGGAAAAAGGAACACTGCTCTACTGTTGGTGGGAATGTAGACTGGTGCAACCATTATGGAAATCCATATGGAGAATTCTTAGAAGACTAGGGTTGGAAACCCCATTCAATCCAGCTATTTCCCTCCTGGGTATTTTCCCAGAAGAACTGAAAAGTTCATATCACGTTGATATATATGTGCCACCATGTTCATAGTGGCACAATTTGTGATAGCTAAATCCTAGAAACAACCAAGATGCCCAGCTACTGCAGAGTGGATGAAAAAGATGTGGCATTTTTATACAATGCAATATTACTCAGCTATAAAAAAGGATGATCTTGAGGCCTTCACAGGTTAAATGGAGACAACTTGAGATTATGCTCATTAGTGAAATAAATAAGAATCATATTTATAAATATCATATTGTGTCTCTAGTGTAAATAGTAAATAAGAACTACAAGTGTAATAAAACCAAAATATGTAATTGCCATTGTACAAAATAGAGGAAAAGAAAGTGCTCTAAGGAATATAACTGCATGTATGTTTGAGTGTGTAAAATAGATGACCATATTGCTGAATCTTTGCTGGATCTTTGAGCAGAACTGTTTGTATTCTGAGAATGTCTATTATGTACCCCTTTAACTTTGTAACTTGAACAACTACATCCAAGATGACAGTATGTAATTTATACACTAGTGATTCCTTAGTGGTTTTTTTTCTCATTTTTCTTTTTTTCCTTTCTTTCTTTTAGAATTCTGTACTGTTGCTACCCTTTTTTCTGTTTTGCTTTTTTTTCTTCTCTTTGAATAAAATTTTAAAAATGTATAGTGGCTATTGTAAAAAAGAGGAAATAGGAAGCGCTATAAAATACATAGCTGCATGTATGTTTATGTGTGTGGGATTGATAACCATATTTTAGGTTCTTGTTGGATTGTTGAACAGATCTGTTTGCACTCTCACTGCTTGAGTGTCCACTTTGTGTGCTTTAATTTTGTAACTTGAAAAACTATTTCTAAAAGAACAATATGTAATTTATCAACTAAAAAAATGATCTTTATACTCTGCTTCTGTTTGTTTTGGCATTTTTTCCAAAATATTTTTGCTATATCTTTCAACAGTAAAGAATTTGGTCCTGTATCTGAGTTTCTAGTTTTGTTTAAAAAAATTATTAATACATGTTGATGACACGTAATTAATATATTTGTGTTGGGAGTTGATATATATATACACCACATCTTAACTCTTATTACTTTCCATTCCTCTTTTTTATG
This sequence comes from Hydrochoerus hydrochaeris, assembly GCA_004027455.1. NCBI lineage: Eukaryota > Metazoa > Chordata > Mammalia > Rodentia > Hydrochaeridae > Hydrochoerus > Hydrochoerus hydrochaeris. The sequence continues at coordinate 19,030 of PVLA01010217.1, forward strand.
GCAGGGTTTCTTAAAAATGTGATCAACATATCAAGGTGTAGTTTCTACAGCATTATCTGAAAGCATCATACATTTGAAAATCCTCAGATCTCATCTATGGTCTACTGAATAAGAAATTCTTAAACCTTCAAGTTGATTCTAATTCATGCTACAATAGGAGAACTGCATATAAGACAAAGACTAAAGTATAAGAAAACTGCAAAACAAGAAATTTTAATTATACAAATTCCCAATAACAAATGAAAAAAATTACATATGGCTCATATCTGTAAGTATAGCTAGAAAATGAGCATAGTTTATTCTCTTATATCATATAAAAAACATTAGGGAAATAGTATTACACTATACCATTATATAACTCTATGGATAATTCTAATTAATATCTTGAAATGTAGTAAAGACTAAGAGAGCCAGGTATCAAGTATTTGAATGTCTACTCTATATTCAATGCTAATTAAGTTTGTCTTTGCTAACTACCACTGTGACTAAGAGAGATACGAAAAATATAAGCTCGGCTAAGATGTTTACTTGATCAAAGTGAGTACAGAAAATGCCATAATGTTATATATGACAATATTAAATGATCCTATTATTGAAATTACTGGTTTATACTCTATGATAGTAGTGTGGTATGTAAAAAGGTATTAATTACATGATAAGTTGTCAATACATGCTTAATATAAAAACATGCTTAGTAGCATTGCACAGGCCAAAAAAATCAAGAAAAATATCACACATGGGAGGTAAAGCTGGGACTGATTCTTTGAAGTTGGGCAGAAATTGATACAAGAAGATGGTAGAAAATTCCCTGGATACAATCTTGTAGGGTTTAAGTAGTGGACTGGGGAATGTAACGAAGAGTGCAAGAAAGCAAGCAGTTTGAGTTAGATGAATTTTGCAAGGGAAATATCAAAAAACAATACTGAATTGTTAGAATAGAGACTCACAATAATAAGGATACTTTCACATTTTTATCAGAGGAAGTAACCTAGTAGGATCTATAATGATCTCTGAAGTAGAGAAGTTATAAAAATTAAAGTTCAATCAAACAATAACTTATGGGAGAGATTCAAACCAGGTAATGAGAGGAGCAAATTAAGGACTGCCAGGGCCCTTGGCTAGAATAATGTTCATGAAAAAACAAAAAAGAATAATGTTTGTGGTTTTCATGATTTGGATGCTTTCCCATAGGACATTTGTAGAGAAACAGGACCAAGAAGTCACAGAAATTCTTGAAGCTAAATACAGCGATATCCAATGATCACTGGGCTGGGGGTGGGCAAGCCAAAATATGAATCTGGCAATGAAGATTTGATACTGAGAAATCCAAGGGAATGTGGCAGGGTGTGATTTTGGAAAACTAAGGGGAAGCAGAATCAAATCCATGATGACAAATCAGTTCTTGCAGAAGAACAGATTGACAAACCTGTAAGACTATTGGAAATCTGTTGTTACCAACAAGAAAAATTTGAAAGATTTTAGGTATAATATATAATAAAAATTTGAATGCATACACACAACTTCACCAGAGAAGAGAACTGGTCACAAGACTTAACCTAGAAATGTAGCCTTGACCATCATTTTGCAGCTGACAAAAATATCTCTTATAAGTAATGGTACATAGTAATTAAAAATCTTATTCAAACTATCTTTGCAGATCAAGAGACTAGAGAAATAGAATATTAATTTATAAAGAAGATCTTGGTAAGTTTGACTTTAGGTAAAAGCATATAATAATTTACCTGACTTTTTTCTGTTTCCTTGATGAATTCTTATCTTTTAATACATTTTTAAAGACTTTTTACTGAGACTTCAACATTCCTCTGTCATTATTTAATTTTTAAACTGTTTCATCATAAAAGTAATGTTCTTTGAATTATCAATATTTAAGTAATGTCACTGTCCTAGTAAAAGTTTGAGAGGCTGGGGCTGAGGCTGAAATGTCCCTTCAGCAGTAAAAAGGGAAATATGGAAAAGATTGTAGAGAAAGCTGAAAAGTTAAGAGAAAATTGGGCAACTTCTTGGCTCCTTTTCAGGTACATAACATCATAGTGTGGCATTAGTCTCCTTGGTGTAAATTTAATAATATTAGACTTTCTCATGTTAAAATAAATACAAAAAATACTTATATTGTCTTAAATTCTCAACTCTTATTTCTTTTCATTGGTGTAAGTTAATGGAATTACTCACTGAGGGAAGAGCTGCTCTTGATAGAAAGTGTAGGCTTAGAGACAAAAATTATGGATTAACTTTGGGTGAGTTTAGGCCTAAAAGACAAATTTGGAACTTATAATAATGTGCACTAGACATAATGGAGAACCATGGAGAAAAGTGATTGTTAGTTTTAGCTTGAATGAGTTCTCTTGTCAGCATGTTAATAATGATATTCTAAGTTATGGATTTGTTTTTGCTGCTGATACAAATTCACACATTAATTTCATCTTTAGCTTAAATATTGTGCTGATTTTACAAATGAAGTTCAAGTTCAAAATATTTTCCCAAGGATCCTCAGATGTTATAAAAAGATTCTGTATTGGAATTATCTGACTCCAAATCCCAAGGTCCTCTGCCTTGGTGTCACAGGAGACTGAGAATAAGGAAGGAAAGATAGGAGTTGAAGAATCAACTTCAACGAGCAGAGAATAGTTGAATTAAAAACCAAAGGGAAAGAATTCATTAAAGCTGTATGAATCCAGGAAAATGCAATACCATGACAGAGATGAAGTTATGACACTGTGAGAAAGAGAGACTAATGATATTTAATGTGCTAAGGAGGACATAAGATATTCTTTAATTCTACTGTCAGTTAGCACTGCTCAAAGAAATACACATTTCCTGGTCTCATGAAATCCTTGCATCAATCCAAAGAATTATGTGTAGTCATTTATTTTTTTACACATAAGGAAAAAGAGGCTTAGAGCATTTAAGTATTTCACACCGAGTAAATTATGTAAGATAGGAGATTTGGGGACCCAAACACTTGTTTTTCTGCTTCCAAAATCCAAAATTCATAGTATTAAATCATTTTAAACGAAAATAATATGGCTAAAGTGTGCAGTGTGCATGTTTCCCAAATGTGGAGCTAGCATTTTACTATCATTTTTTTCCAAACTGCATAGAAAGTTCTCTCTCACCTGAAATCACATCCTTTCTGACATTAAGGTGAAATGAAACAGTGCAATCAATCAAATCCAGGAGGTCTCAGCAGCAACACTTACTCCAGAGCTTGCCACAACATGGAAAAGATATGGTTGCACCTGCATTTTAGTTGCCTTCTTCTTCTTTAGTCCTACTTCTTCCACATTTCTGTCTCAGATGTTTATCCCTACTAACAATTGTGTCTGCAAACTCTGTCTCAAGAACTCAACCTCAAAAGTGCTTGAGCAAATCGGAGAAAGATAAGAGGAAGAGAAATCCAGGAGATGGCAATGGTCCTAGAGTCAGTTAAAATGCCCTTGAGCAATACTGGTGACTCTACCTATAGAGTAGAGGAGGCAGCTGAAGAGGCTGCTGTGAAGGAGAGGAAAGAGGAAAAACAGCAGTTAGATGACTTTAATAATCCCGGACTAAGTTCCAGAATCTGGTGCAAAGCAGAGGCAAGATTAATTGTGATACAACAGTAGTGGAAATAGCTATTATGAGATTCTGGGGTTGAATATTATCAAAACAAACTTTTAGAAGTTATTTTAGAAGTAGATATAGTAAGAGAAATTTGGCATGTGATATTAATTGTTCTTTGCAGTGACCATGAGAACACTTCTTTGGGAGCAAACATGTAATAAAGGTTTCACACATCACTGTATTGGTTCAATAGAAATCTTTTTTGAATAGCTTTTTAGATTTTTTCTTAGAGCTGACTGCCTTGTATAATTTATTGTACTTTCATATGCCATTTTTAGGTACTTCAAACACATCCCATTTTTAATTTTCACTAAATTGGCAATATTGTATGTTCCTAGAACTGTTGATTGTGCAAGTTGAATTTAATCATTTTCTTCATTCTTATCATTCAACCACTGCATTTGACAGGTGATTAAAAATGAGTTTCTAATGGTATAGAACTCTTTCATGTCTCAAATCCTCTGTGATTGACACTGAAGTTCAGAAGAAGAAATTTAAGCATATTTTGAATGAGACTATTTTACATTTTAAATTTAAACATATGAAGTCCAGCCACAATTGTATCTTAAAACTTTGTTGTCGGTTCTCTAGAAGTTTATGTCTGTATGTACTTCAGCATTCTTCTAGAGATAATATCTGTAGGATGGACATTAACCATTATATTTAGTCTCTGCATCAGTGTGCATTAATTTTCCTATAAATGGCTCAAGTGTACCCTTCTCTATGGCACAGTATTACTGTGCTGTGTATAAATGTCACATTTTCTTTACTCCTTCATTTGCCAGTGGGCACAGCTTATTCCAAGATTTAGCAATTTAAGTTGAGCTGCCATAGAGAAGGATGCACTTTAGTCATTTGTAAGAAAATTAACGCACACTGAGACCATCATGTTCAGTGAAATAAATCTGATATAAAAGTTTCAATATCTCATGGTCTTTATTATATGAGAAATTCAAAATATAAATAAATATCAAATAAATAATAGATAATGGGAAACAGCAAGATAAATCTTTTGCATATGGAAATGGGACTGAGAGATGGAAGGGAGGGAATTGAGATAAAAAAGGAATTGGGAGCCAGGCATGGTGGTGCACTCCTTTAATTCCAGCACTTGGGAGGCTGGGGTAGGAGGATTGTTGCAAATTTGAGGCCAGCCTGGGCTACACAGTGAGCCCAAGTTCAGCCTGAACTGCACAATGAGACCCTGTCTCAAAAAGACAAAAAAAAGAAAAGAAAAAAAAGTAACTGGGATGTATTGTGTACATGACATGCAGGAACTCTCCTTGAGGAAAGTTATCATTATGTACTACAAACATGAACACACTCACTCACACACACACACACACACACAGAGTGAGAGAGAGAGAGAGAGAGAGAGAGAGAGAGAGAGAGAGAGAGAGAGAGAGAGATAGGCATACAAGAGACAGGGAAAGGAGGGGAACAGAGAAGAAACAGATTAAAATAACAATTAAGATATGTTATGTACATGTACCAACTCCCGATGATGAACACAACTACTTTGTACTACAAACATGTACTAATAAAAAAGCCTAACAAATGTTAGCTACTACTTAAAAAAAAGATGATGTTACATGATTAGCATAGCAGTTGTAATGCAATATTATTTTCAAAATCACAAAGTCAGCATTTTGGGGAGGCAGAAATTTTCTGGAATTTGTTTTATTTGTTACATAAGATAAAGTCTTTCTGTATTGATCTTTCGTTTTGATTTATCTTTTGCAAACATTCTTGTCATCTAGGATGTATTGTGTATATTGAAATATTGAAATAGTTCGATGAGATATTGAAACTTGTCATCTGGCTTGATCTCATACACAGCCCCAGTTTGAAGCATGAGTCAGAATTCCCTTCATTTTTCTCAAGCCACTACCATATTCCCTAGAGGGTTTATGTTCTATCCTTTCTCAGCTTTCTAGGTGTATTATGCAACTAAAGGAAGACAGCTAGTGTTGTAGAACATTTCAGTTTTGAATTTAACTTATTACATTACTCCATGTCCATCAGTTTTTCTCAAGGTGTTCATCAATGAAACTGTTTATTGTTTTCACCACACTTAATTATCAGGAACTGTTTAGAAGTCTTTTGCCAAAAGTGTAATTAGCATCTGATAAATAATCACCAACATACATGTGCTGGATGAGTATAGGAGATGTTCTTGGAATCTGAAAGACCCAGTTGGCTTGGCCATTAGCTAATTGTTTGACCTTGGGAATTTCATGTTCCATGTTTATAGTTCTACTTGATCAATGGCCTTCTGTTCACCAACCTCTTTGTGATCCTAACATAAATTATCTTTAAGTTAAAACTGGTTAAGCACGACATATAATTGAAACAACTACAAGCAAAAATAAAATAGAGCCATAATTAGTTGGGAAATACAGGCCTGAGTTCATGGGTCAGTGGTAACCACTAGCTGTTTGACACTGCACAAGTTACTTTGATTTTTTTTACCTAATTCTTCTCATCTGTGATATGGTAAGAAGGCCAACACTTATCCTCTAGTGTCATTACTGAGGGTAAAAAGTAAAATACATATAAGACATTCATAGGGTGCTTCATGAAGAGGAAGCCCTTAATAAAGATCAACTTGGCATTAATGACACCACCAACTTCATTACCTCAAATTCAGTCAAAATGGCTGAGGTTGTCCGAGGAAAGCACAATAGTTTTAAGATTATAATAAAAAAGTTAGAATATGACCAATTGTGTGTAAGAGTTTGATTATAAAACCGAGTCCAGATATAGGGAGTCTAAAGAAGAATACAGTGAGGTCTTGTGGTACATGTCTGTAATTCTAGCACTGGGGAGGCTGAGGCAGGAGAATTGCTACAAGTATGAGGTAAGCCTGGGCTACATAGGGAGTTCAAGGCCAGCCTGAAAGGCATAGCAAATTTCCATTTTAAAAAGTGAGAGGAGTGGTGGTGGAGGGAAAGAATATATTGAATTATATAATATTAATTAATTATATTATAATTAATTATATAATATATTAATTTATTGCTCTCAGGTTCAGGCTATATGATTCCTTAGCAACTTATTGACAGACATTTATTTATTAAAATATTATTTAGCATTTTCTATGTACATAATAAGTGTCATGGGTGATAAATGCTTGAGGAAAATACAGATGAGTGCCATGGACAGGAACTGCTGGGACAGGGAAGATTGCAATTTAAAAATACAGCAGCCAGGGCAAATCTTACTGAGGAAACTCAAGGATCTGCCTTTCTATGGACATTTGTATTCGTTTCTTACGAGTAGAAACAAGTCTGGCACATGTGGAACCCATATGTTAGGCTTCAAGAAACTGGTAAAACTGTTTTCTAAAGTGATTTTCCATTTTGAATTCTCCCTAGTAGTGTAGGATAAATTGTAGTTGTTTCACACTGTCTCAAACACTAGGTACAGTCAATCACTCTGATCTTAAGTTTTCTAATGGGAACGTTCTACTTCACTGTGAACTTATATTTTCCTTATAACTAGTGATTTAGAGTATATTAAATGTGGTTAGTCATGTGTATATCTTCTTTTGTAAAGAAATCATTCAAAATCAAAATAGATCAAAGGCCTAAATATTAAAATAGAAACAATAAATCTGCTAGAAGAGAGAAAGGTAGAACTCTTGAAGACATGAGTGTAGGTAAAGATTACATGAACAAAATTCTGATCACACAGGAAATAATACAAAGAATCATTAACTGGGATCTCATCCTATTAAATAACTTCTGCACAACAGCAAAAAAAAACACCAACAGAATGAAAAGACAACCCAGAGAGTAGGAAAAATTTTTATCCATCTTTCCTTCAGATGAAGGACCTATAGACCTAGTCTAAAATGGGCATCTAAGATGAATACACATTTCTCAAATTACGAAATACAAATGATAAAAAAATAAATGAAAAATGTTTGCCACTGGTTATTAGAGAAATGCAAATTAAAACAGTGCTAAATATCCAGCTATTCCCCTTCTAGGTATCTTCCCAGAAGAATTAAAAATATCACACCACAGTTATATATGCATACCTATGTTTATAAAAACACAATTTGTAATTGATAAACCTTGAAAACAACCCAAATGCTCATCAGTGGAGGAATGGATGAAGAATAAGGTAGATTTTTTATATAATGGAGTACTATGTAACCATAAAGAAGGAAAAAAATCTGGGGCATTTCCAGATAAATGAATGTAACTTTAGATCATATTCAAGTGAAATAAATTGCACTCATATGTGTAAATAACACTGGCTCCTTGGTTTGAGAGAATGAAAGAGTAAATAAGGACCAAACTGTACAGTAGATATTATAAAATGGGAAGACATTGTTCAAAAGTAAAGAAAAGCTAGGGTGGAGGAAGGGAAAAAGGAAGAAAGGGAAAATGGAAAAATGATTTGAAAAAAGGATAAAATGGAAACAAAGCTTTGTAAAGAGGAAGGGGAAGATGAGTTGAAGAGAGGTGAAAGGATTGGGAAAAATAGAGAAATCAAAATATAAAATGTACATGTGATGAATTCCCTATGATGAATATGATCATTATGTATATTTAAAATGTATCAATAAACATTTCTATAAAAAGAATCCATTTAAATCATTTTTCTATCTTAAAATTTATTATCTTTTTTATTTAAAGAGAAAACAGAAAAAAGGGTAGCAACAATAAAGAATTAAAAAAACACTAAGAAATCACTAGTTGATAAGTTACATACTGTCATCTTAGAAATAGTTGTACAAGTTACAAAATTAAAGCATACGAAGTAGACATTCAAACAGCAAGACTGCAAGCAGCTCTGCTCAATGATCCAACAAAGACTTAGTAGTATGGTTATCAATTCTACACACTTAAAATATACATGCAGTTATATCCCATATAACACTTTCTTTTCCTCTTTTTTAAAATAGCAATTACACATTTGGAGTTTTATTACGTATTCTTATTACTTTTTACACTAGAGACAAAATGTGATGTTTATAAATATGATTCTTATTTATTTCACTGATGAGGATAGTCTCAAGTTGCCTCCATTTCAATATGAAGGCCTCAATATCATCCTTTTTATAGTTGTAATAGACATTTATATATTCTGGACAAAAGACCTTTATCAGATTTATGTATTGTAAGTATTTTCTTCCAATCTATAGCATTTCATTTTCTTAAGGACAGTAGATCAAAAAAAACATTTTTTTGTACCAGGGATTGAATTCACAGCCTACCACTTGTGAGACAGGTGCTTATGCTGCTGAGCTAAACCCCCGGCAAAAATTTTTAATAAAAACAAATTTATGATGTTTTTCTGTTTTGTACGGTGGTGCTGTTTTAAGAAATCTTTGCTGTCAGCACCATGATTTTTTTCAGTTTTTTTTTTTTTATTTAAAGAGAAACAAAAGCATGTAAAGGGCAGAGATAATACACAATTTCAAGAAAAAGGTAAACAATAAGAAATCACTAGTTGATAAATTACATATTCTCCTCTTAGAAATAGCTGTTCAAGTTACAAAATTGAAGCATACAAAGTAGATATTCAAACAGTGAGAGTGTAAACAGCTACCCATGCATGAGTCTCTACCTGTATTTCATAAATTCTCTGCCTAGCCCTATGTCTCCAAGACTTCTACCTACCTTGTCTTCCAGTACATTTAGTGTTTCTGTTTTAATATTGAGGTCTTTGATCCATTTAGACTTTAGTTTTGTGCATGGTGATAGGCTTGGATCTAGTTTCAGTCCTTGGTATGTAGAGAGCCAATTTTTCTAACACCATTTATTAAAGAGACTATCCTTCCAGTCGACATATTTAGCCCTGCTGTCAAATATCAGGTGGCTGAGTGTCTTTGTAGTTGTGCTTGCATCTTCTATTCTGTTCCATTGATCCTCAGGTCTATTTCTTTGCCAGTACCATGCTGATTTTATCACTGTGGCTTTGTAGCATACATTCAAATCAGGAAATGAGATGCCTCCTGCCTTGCCTTTGTTGCCCAGACCCGCTTTTTCTTCTGTTTCCAAATGGATTTTAGGAGTGTTTTCTCTAGATCTGTGAGATATGTCAGTGGTATTTTGATGGGGATTGATTTAAATCTGTATAACAGTTTTGGGAGTATGGCCATTTTCACAATGTTGGTTCTTCCTAACCAAGAGCAAGGAATATCCTTCCATTTTCTAATATCCTCTTCAATCTCCTTTTTCAGTGTAGTATAATTTTCAGCATGTAGGTCTTTTACATTTTTAGTGACATTGATTCCTAAGTATTTCACTTTTTTAGATGGTATTGTAAAGGGCAATATTTCCATAATTTCTCTCTTAGTGAGTTTTTTGTTTGTGTACAGGAATGCTATTGACTTTTAAGCGTTGACTTTGTATCCAGCTACACTGCTGAACTTATTTATTACCTCTAGTAGTCTTTTAATGGAGTTTTTTGGGTCTTCTATATAGAGTATCATGTCATCTGCAAACAGTGATAATTTAACTTCATTTCCTATCTTTATTCCTTTTATTTCTCTCTCTTGTCTGATTGCCCTGGCTGCTGTTTCCAGAACAATATTGAAAAGGAGTGGTGATAGTGGACATCCTTGTCTTGTTCCTGATTTTAAAGTGAAAGCTTTCAGTTTTTGTCCATTTAGTATAATGTTGGCTGTTGGTTTGTCATAGATGGTCTTTATAAGGTTGAGGTAGACACCATGTATTCCAAGTTTCTGAATGGTTTTTATCATGAATGTGTGTTGTACTTTGTCAAAAGCTTTTTCTGCATCTACTGAGATGACCATGTGGTTTTTGTTTTGGGCTCTGTTGATGTGGTGTGTTACACTTATTGATTTGCATATGTTAAACCATCCCTGCATTCCTGGAATGAACCCCAGTTGGTCATGATGTATAATCTTCTTGATGATTTGCTGCATTTTATTTGCCAGTATTTTATTGAGAATCTTTGTATCCATGTTCATTAGTAAGAATGGTCTATAGTTCTCCTTTTTGGTTGGATATTTCTCTGGTTTTGGTACCAGAGTAATACTTGCCTCCAGGAATGATTTAGGGAGGATTGCTTTCTTCTCAAATTCATTGGAGAGTTTAAGGAATACTGGCATTAAATCTTCTCTAAATTTCTTCTATAATTCAACTGTGAATCCATCAGGACCTGGGCTTTTCTTTGTTGGTAAGTTTTTAATTATGTTTTCAATTTCAATAGCTGTTATTGGGTTGTTCAAAATTGCTATATATTCTTGGTAGAGCTTTGATAGTTCATATGTATCTAGAAATCTGTCCATCTCCTCTGTGCTTTACACTCTATGTGAGTAGAGATTTTCAAAGTAGGTATTCATAGTCTTTTGAATTTCTTAGGGATCTGTAGTAATTTCTCCCTTTTCAGTTCTTATTGCATGAATTTGGTTTTTTTCTTTCTTTCTCTTGATAAGGTTAGCTAGGGGCTTGTCAATTTTGTTTATTCTCTCAAAAAACCAGCTTTTCAATTCATTAATTCTTGTATTTTTTTTTAGTTTAAATTGCATTGATTTCTGCTCTAATCTTTACAATTTCCTCTCTTCTATGAGCTTTGGGTTTAGCTTGCACTTCTTTTTCTAGAAACTTGAGATGGAGCATTAGGTTGTTTATTTGTGCTGGTTCTGTTTTCTTGATATGACAATTTACTGCTATATATTTCCCTCTTAAGACCACTTTCATTGCATCCCACAGATTACAGTATGTTATTTCTATATTTTCACTCAATTGTAGGTATTGCTTTATTTCTTCTTTAATTTCATCTGTAGCCCACTGGTTGTTCAAAGGCTGTTATTTAATTTGCATGTATTTATGCAGGTTTTACAATTTCTTTTGCCATTAATTTCCAATTTCAATGAACTATGGTCAGATATTATGCATGGTATGATTTCAATACCTTTGCACTTACTTAAGAATGTTTTATGGGATAATTTATGGTCTATCTTGGAGAATGTCCCATTTGCAGCTGAGAAGAATGTGTATTGTGATGTGGTTAGGTGGATTACTCTGTAAACATTTACTACATCCAATTGCTCACAGATGTGATTCAGTTCTGTTATGTCTTGCTGACTTTTTGTCTAGTTGCTCTATCTCTTTGTGACAATGACTGTTAAGAACTCCTGTTATAATTGTATTCTTGTGTATTTGGTGTTTCATGTCCATTAGTAGCTGTCTTATATAGTTGGGTGCTCCTGTATTTGGTGTGTATATGTTTATAATTATATATTTAGTTCTTCCTCTTGAATTTTTCCACTAATGAATATGTAATGACCTTTTCTATCTCTTTTAATCATTTTAGGTTTGAAGTTCACATTGCCTGCAAATAGAGTAGCTACCCCTGCTTTTTTGGGGGTTCCTGTTGCACAGAATACTGTTTTCCATTCTTTGACTTTTAATCTATGAGTTTCCTTTTGAGTGAGATGCTTTTCTTGTATATTGTGGGATTATGCATATTGTGGGGTCCTATTTCTTGATCCATTCTGTCAATCTATTTCTTTTTATAGGTGAATTGTGGCCATTTGTATTTATGGATATCAGTGATATGTACTGGCTTGACTTTGCTGTGTTATGTTCCAGTTGTTTCTTTCTGCTTTCCCCCTTATTTAATTGCTTATCCTACTTGGTGGTTTCTTTATGTTGTTGTTTGGGGGATTGTGGTCATTTTTATCTCTGTCTAGTATGTCTTTCAGTATTCTTTCTAGGGTTGGTTTTGTGGACATGAATTTCTTCAGTTGTTCTTTGTCTTGGAAGTATCTTGTTTCTCCATAAAATTTGAATGAAAGTTTTGCTAGGTACATCAGTATGGGTTGAAAGTTGTTTTGTTTCAGGGCTTGAAATACCTCACTCCAAGCTCTTCTTGACTTGAGGGTTTGTGCTGAAAAGTCTGCCATGATTCTAATGGGCTTTCCTTGATAGGTGAGTTGTGTCTTTTCTCTGATAGCTTTTAGAATTCTGTTTTTATGCTCTATGTCTGAGATTTTAATTATTATGTGTCTGGGTGTGGATTTATGTTGATTGTGACTGTTTGGTGTTCTATATGCCTCACTTATCTGCATATCAGATTTTTTCCCCATGTTTGGGAAATTTTATGCTATTATTTCTGTAAATACTGTACGTATGTTATTTGCCTAAACTCCTGTATCTTCGCTAATGCTGATTATTCTTGTATTGTTGCTCTTGGGATCATCATGAAGGTTCTGGATTGTCATTTCATGCTGCTTTGCTATTTTTAAATGTTCTATCCTTTCCTTATCACTAATTGCGATCCTGTCCTCAAGGTCTGAAATCCTATCCTTGGCTTCATTTAGGAGTTTTGCATGCTTTCAATAGAATTTTTTTATTTCTTGGATGTCTCTTTGAGTTTGTTTCATGAATTCTGCTTGTTTTCTATATTGTTCATTCAAAGTTTCAATCAGTCTCCCATGCTCATGTACTTTTTTCTCTATTTCTTCTTTAGTTGCATTCAACAACTCCTTTACTAAGGTTGTTATTTCTATCTTTACATGGGAGAGTAGTTCTAATTGGATTTCCTCTATAGCCTGATGGAGTTGTTTTTTTATTTCACTGGCTATCTTTTCAGAGATTCCTGGTGTATTACTTTTGGGGTCCTCTATTTTAATGTCTCCTGTACTTGCTTCTGGTTAACTATATGTTTGAGACTGCATTTTGCTTTTTTGTTTTTTCATTTTCACTCTGCCTGATGTTTTCTATATGTAGGAGGGCATCACACACACTCTTTTTAGACTCACCAAGGTCTTACAGTTAGTTGGAGGGGGTTTTACTACTGGCCCTATTTATCCACTGTACACCTCTATTTTAGAGGCATACTCACCACACTGACACAGTCAATCCACTGCAGTCCAAGGGTTGCCACCTAGGAGTGAAGTTCCAAGTTTTTTCACACTGACTGGAACCTCCTGAGGTCTTCTGATATTCCAGGTGGGAGAGCGAGCCCAGCAGAAGCAGTCCAGGGCAGTTTTTGTCCTGACGCGTGCTTCAGTGATGTTCCCGGTTGTGGGTGGATCCACAAGGGAGGTTCCAGGCAGCTTAAGACTGACACAGGCTTCCAGTATGTTCCCGGTGGTGGTGTGGCCCATAGGGGAGGTTCCAGGCAGCTTATGTCAGGCTTTATTTTTAATCAAGAAAATATGCTCTGTTTATTTTAAAATTATAATACAATATAATTTGACAAATTATATTTTAGAACTAGTGAGTCAATTTCTTAAGACATTCTAGATTTAACTTATATGTAAATTTTAGAATTATCTTTTTAATAATAGATCTTCCAGCATTAACTATTGTATTCTAAAAGCTTACAATTGTTTTTTTAAAACAATAATCTTATGTCTTAGAAACTAGCTTAATTTATTTGATCTATTCATTCCCACCCCTCGGATTTTCTACTTAAACAATCAAATAATTTATAATAGAAAAAGGTAATATTCTTTTCTTTCTGATATTTGTATATTTTTCCCATCCCTGCATGTAATGTCAATATTTAGGGTATTCAATTCAGTGTTAAGTAAAAATTGGATTGTTTCTCAGCTCATGGGAAATTATTTAATCTTTCTTTGAATATGATATTGGCTATATATTTTTCTTAGATAAACTTTATGAATTTGCGAAAGTTCTAGAGTTTATACTTTGCTAGGAGTATTTGTTATGAAGTAGTATTAAATATTTTCAAATGACTTTTCTACATTTACTGACATAATCAAATGGATTTTCTTCTTCTAGGTGTTAATATGCTGAATTACACTGATGAATTTTTGGAAGAGAAAACATTCCTGAAATAAACACTGCTTATACATGATTTATTATGCTTCTGATATATTCAGTATGCTAATATTTTGTTTAGATTTTTTACATGCATATTCATAAAGGACATTAGCCTATAATACTTTTATTGTGATAACTCTCTGATTTTTGTATTGAAGTTATATTGACCTTTAAAAAGGAGCTGAGAAGTGATTATTCCTTTCCTATTTTTTGAGGATACTCTGTGACATCAATGTAATTTTTTCCCTTGAATATTCAAATTATCTGTTTTAGAATTTCCTTTTGGGAAAGTTTTAGATACAAATTCAACTTGCATTCTTTAAAATCACTTAAAGTCTAAAGTTAAAATTGTACCAATACCTTGTGAGATTGTAATGTATACAGATGAAATAGATAATGCAATCATAGCATAAAAAATGACCAATTGACATGTATGTCCATTTACAAAATTTGTTACTCTTTCTTTTATCCCAATTTTTATTTTTTATTAGTACATATTTTAGCACACAATGGTCACAGTCTTCATGGGGAGTTGATACATGTACACCAAATGTCTTAATTCATTTTTATCCATTCTCATCCCCCTAGTAAACCCTTCCTCTACTGTTTGGCACCACTCCCATTTGCAAAAGATCTATTCCACTACTTCCTTCACCCACCTATTACCATGACTTCTAATTTATATTTCAGGCCTCTCATATAAGAGAAATGATGTGATATTCAGATCTGTGTGTCCAACTTACTTAACTGAAAATTATTGCTTCAAGGTTCATCTATCTTCCCAAAAGTGACTCAAGTCTGTCCTGCTCCATGGCAGAGTAGCACCCATTATGTACAGACACCACATTCTCTTAATCCACCTGTCCATTGATGGACACATAGGCTATCTCCAAAATTTGTCTATTGTGAATGTGCCATCACAAACATGAGGATGTATGTATCACTGTAATGTCATGTTTTCAACTCTTTCCAGAAGATACTCAGTAGGGGAACAGTTGTGTTGAATGGAATTTTGAGTTTTAGTTTTTTGAGGAATCTCTCTACTGATTTCCATAATGGCTGTACCAGTCTACATTCCTACCAACAGTGTAGGAGGGTTCCATTTTTACCACAGTGTAGGATGGTTCCAAATTTCTCCTGGTTTTGTTTATTTGCTTTCTCAAAGATAACTATTTTTTCTGAAGTAAAATGGACTCCCAGTATTGTTTTCATTTGCACTTCTCTAATAGCCAGAATGTTGGACATCTTTGCATGTATTTATTGATCATTGGTATTTCTTTTTCTGAGAAGTGTCTGTTCATCTCAGTTATCCCTTTTTTGACTGGATCCCCCATTTTAGGGACTCTACCCTTTTGGGAGTTCTTTATATATTCTACATATTTGTCCTCAGAGGACTGGTTAGAAAAAAATCCCTTTCCATTCTGTAACTTGCATTCTCCCTCTTTTAGTTGTTTATTTTTCTGTGGAGAAGTTTTTTATTTGCTATGATCTCATTTGCTGATCCTTGGTATTATTTCATATGCAGTTTCAGTTCTGATTAGTAAGTCTTTGTCTATGCCTATGTCCTCAAGAGTCTTACCAACCCTATCTTCTATAAGATTAAATCCTTCTAGTATAGCATTTTAACATCTGATATATTTTGACTTTAGTTGGCTAAATGATGAAAGTTATATCTAAACTCAATCTTCTGAATGCGGATTGCCAGTTTTCCCAGCACCATTTATAAAAAAATAAAACATTGAAAGCTATCTTTCCTCCAGTTTAAATTTTGGCCTCTTTGTCAAAGATCAGGTAGCTGAGTGTGCCTAGAGTTGTTTCTACATTCTTTATTCTGTTTCATTAATCCAAATGCATCCCTCGTTGGCAATAATATGCCATTTTCATCTTTGCTGCACTGAAGTATAACCTGAAATCTGGGATTGTAACACCTCTTTCCCTGCTCTTGTTGCCCAGGATCGCTTTTGCTAATTCTCATTCATTTCTGATTCCACACAAATATACGATACTTCTCTCTAGTTCTGTGAGAAATACTAGCAGTATTCTCAAAGGGATTGTGTTATGTTTTGTGTCTAGATGTCCCCCTAAAGCCTCATGCATTCATAGGGCTTGTTTGAAAGTGGCTGGATCTAGATTGTACAATTGATTCATAATGCAACACTGTGAGTAAGGGTGTTTGGATTAAAAGTGTGACTGTTACACTCATCCTAGGCTGGGTAGCACACATACAATATAAAGGACAGAAAGAGTCTCATCTCACTCTCCATCTTGGTGTTTTTGCAGTTTTCCATCACCATGAACTGTTGCCCTTCTGTGATGTGCCATTTTGCTTTGGATCCAACTGATTATGAGATAAAACCTACACAAACTGAGCTAAATAAACCTTTCCTCCTTTAACTTGTGGATGTTGGGCATCTTATCTCAGCAGTGGGAAAAATAACTCAGCCAGATTGTGTTAAATGTGTATGTCAGTTTTGGAATCATGGCCATCTTGAACCATACTGGTTCTTCCTATTCTGGAACAGGAGATATCTTTCATTTTCTGATGCCTTCTTCAGTCTCTTTTTTCAGAGTATTGTAATTTTCACTGTAAAAGCCATTAGCTCCCTCAATTATGCTAATTCCTAAGTATCTAATTTTTCCTGATTCTTTATGAATGGCACTGCTTCCTTAATTTTTTTCTTTGTGAGTTTATTATTGGTGTACAGGAATGCTATTGATTTTTGTGTATTGATTTTTATCTGGCTTTGCTCCTTAATTTTAGGAGTCTTTTGGTAGAAAATTTGGGGCCTTTTGTGTCTGAGAGCATATCATTTTCACTTGATCTTAGCCAAAAGGCCAAGAAGCAATTATTATTTTCAAATGATAATTTGACTTCTTTTTTGTATACATTCCTTTTATTTCTATCTCTTGCTTGATTGCATGGTTTCAAAAATTAAATTGAACAGGTGTGGAGGTAGTGGGCATCCTTATTTTTGTCCTGATTTTAGATGATAAGAATTCAACTTCTCATTTAATATGATGTTGGGCATTTGTATGTCATTAATGGCTTTTTACGAGGCTAAGATAATCTTTCTACATCTATTTTCTTCAAGGTTTTCATCACTAATGGACATTGGATTATGTCAATTGATTTTTCTGTGTCAATTTTGATGATATAATTTTTGTCCTTGCTGCTGTTTATGCGATATATTTATTGATTAGACTCTGTTGAACCATCTCTACACATCTGGAATTCATTCATGGTTATGTGTGGAGGACCGCCACATTGCCCTCTCTCAGACCCAAGTGTGATTGTGTTTACTTATGATCAGTGTAGGCTATGTAGAGGTGACCTTCCTAAATTGCCTTTTAGTGTAATTAATGAGTCTGGCCAAGGCTGAGCACAGGCCTTCATGAAAGGAGGTGGCTGATAATGGACTAATACAGTTTATCATTAATGTCTATGGTTGAGTTCAGATAGGTGAGCTGTGATACTGTAGGGCTAAGATTTGAGATAATAACTCCATTGAAACCTGGTGACTAGAGAAGAAAATTGCTTCCCAGATATTGCTACAAACTAATGACATGTTAAGCATAACCTAAATCTGGCTGTTCCTGGCCCTCTGCAAGAATGCTTTGCTCCCTCTGTTATAAAACTTTCCAGCCTCACCACTTGTCTAACACATTCTGTCACAATCTCTTCACCATTTTCCTTACTGAAAAAATACCACGGTAATTCGTGCCCTTTTGTTCCCAACAAACAACCAATTTTCCCAAATCCCTGCCTGCATCTCTGTGTCTTCTCTTGTTCTCTATTCCCACCATGTGCTGTAAATCCGGGCAAGAAATTGGAGACTCCCTGCATGGATCCCTGATAACTGGCACCATGGAAAGAGTTGTCAATCATTATGACATGTGATCTTTCTGGGGAGTTGTTACATTCTGTTTACCAATATCTTGTTGAGGACTTTTGTGTCTGGGTTCATGAAAGGATTGACATATAGTTCTTTTATTTGGTAGGATGCTTTTCTGGTTTGGGAATTAGAGTGTTACTAGTTTCCAGGAACAGATTTCAAAGTACTCCTTTCCTTTCAGTTACATTAAAAAGCTTGAGGATGAATTTTAGATCACCCCTAAAGTTCTTCCAGAATTTGGTTGTGAGCCCTTTGGGACCTGGGCTTCTCTTAGTTCATAGTTTTATTTTATTGTATTGTAATTATTTCTAAAAATTTCATTGCCTTGTATAGAATTGCTCAGCTCTTATATCTTCTTAATTCAGTTTTATTAATTCATATATATCAAGGATGTATCCATTTTCTCAATTCTCTAATTTATTACAGTACAGGTTCTCAGAGTAATTACCAATTATCTCTGAATTTTGGCAGTATCCATTATGATCTTTCTTTCTTTTTCTTTTTTCTCTTTTCTTTCTTTCTTTCTTTCTTTCTTTCTTTCTTTCTTTCTTTCTTTCTTTCTTTCTTTCTTTCTTTCTTTCTTTCTTTCTTTTTGTACTAGGAATATTGAACTTGTGACCTTGCACTTGCCAGTCAGGCACTGTGATGCTGAAATACACCCCTGGCCCACCTTTTTCATTTCTAATTGCACTGACTTGGCTTTTTCTTCTCTGCTGTAAATTTGGCTAAAGGTTTATTTATTCTTCCAAAGAAACAGCCTTTTATTGATTCTTTGTATGTTTTTAGTCTCAATTTCATCCATTTCTGTTCTGATCATTATAATTTCCTTCTTTGTGCTAGTTTTGCATTTGAGTTGTTCTTGTTCTTCTAAAACTTTGAAGTACCTCATTAAGTTATTTATTTGGACTCAATCTATTTTTCTGATGTAGGCATTGACAGCTATAACCATCTCCTTTAGGACTTTTTTCACTGTGTCCCACAGGTCTGGTATGCTGAATTGGCATTATTGTTTAATTCTAGGAGCTGTCTAGTTTCTTCTTTGATTTTTTTCTGTGCCTCAATTATTTAAAAGACACTGTGTAATTTCTGTGGTTTCTTCAAATAGATTATATTTTTATTGCATTATGACCTGATAACATACATAATTTTGATTATTTTGCATTTATTTAAGCAAGTTTTATGGTCTAGAATGTGGGTCTATTTTAAAGAAAATTCCATCTGCTTCTAAGAAGAGTGTGTGTCTGTATTCATTGGGTGGAAAATTTTAAATATGTATTAAGTTCATTTGTTTGAAAGTTTAATTCAACTCTAATTTTTTTTTTTGTCTAGTTGATCTATTTGTGACAGTGGCATACAGAAGTTCCTCCTTGCAACTGTGTTGGTGTTTATGCTTTTTATGTTTGTGCTATATGTTGGGTGCACCAGTGATTGATGATTATGCATTCACAATTGTTATTTCTTTCCGTTGAATTGTTCCCTGTTGTGAGTTGTATCTAGATGTCCCCTGAAAGCATAATGCACTCAGAGATGGGACTTTCGGAAAGAGGCTGGATCATGGGTTGTGATAACTGGATTAGTGCACTGACTTGATTATCACTGCTCTGGGTAGGCCTGAATAGATTTACTAAAAATACCTTGGGTATGGGTGGCACCAACCAATAGGCCTGGATTGAATATAAGGGAAGGCTTCCTGCTGCTGCTGCTATTGCTGCTGCTTGCTGCTTCTTACTTTTTGGCTGCTCTGCAATGGACTGTTTGTCCTCTGCAATCTCTCTTTGCTGTGGCTCCCTGACATTCCCCTCTGTCTTGAAATCAGCCAACTGTAGACTGAAACATCTACAAATTGATCTAAAATAAACTTTACTCTTTAGCTTATGGGTGTCAGGTATATTTTCCAAGCAATGAGAAAGTAAAAAAGATATTCTCTTACCCAGTATGTAGTGACCTTCTCTGTTTTTCTGATCAACCTTAGTTTGAAGTCCACTCTCTGAAATAGGATAACTACTGCTTTTTTCTGGATGCCAGTTGCATGGAATATTGTTGTTTGTTTGTTTGTTGTTTTGTATTTTAAACTGTGGATTTATATTAGTACTAAATATTTTTCTTATATACAACATATTACTAAGTTTAGTTTTGATCCATTATGCAAATCCACGGTCTTCTGATTGGGGAACTGAGACTACCCATACTGAGAGTTACCACAGAAATGTACTGACTCCTTCTTATCACTGCACAATTTTTCTGCGGGCAATCTATTTTTCCCTGTCTGTTTAAATACTCACCTCATCTGATGTATGCATTCTATTTGATTTCTTTCTTTCTTTTTCATTGTTGCTTTTATTGTCTTTTTCTAGGATATACTTTGAGAATATTTTTGTACTTCTGGTTTGGTGATCATGAATCTCTTGAGGCACTCTTTATCATGTAAACATCTTATTGTCCATAAATTTAGAAAGGTAGTTTTGTAGGATAAATATGCTTGTGTTAAAAGTTGTTTTAGGACTTGAAACACTTTACTCCAAGCTCTCTTGGCCTTTAACTTTTGATGGGAAGTCTGATATAATTGTAATGGGTTACTTCATAAGTGATTCTTTTCTTTCCTTTAACCACTTTAAATGATTTTTCCCTATGTTTGGACTCCTGGAAATTTGCTTATAACATATTTATTGAGTATAAACTCTGTTTTGATTGTGACTCTCTGGAGTTCTGTATGCTTCACTTATCTGGATATTTAATTCTTTCCATATCTTTGGAAAAACTTTTTGCTATTTTTTCTGCAAACCAGTTTCATACACCATCTGTATTATCTTTTAATTCCATACTGATTCCAATTTTAGATTAGTTTTCCTTTTGTTTAATTCAACTATACGGCCTTTGCTTTCTTCCCTCTCATGGATCACATGGATCACTTCTGGAGGAGTTGGAAGATTTTTGAAGAATTTTGTTATCTTTTTTTCTCATTTTTATGTTTGTGTGTGTGTGTGTGTGTGTGTGTTGAGGTTTGTGAGTACATGTAGTGGAAACATTTTGTCACTTTTATATGGGTCTCTTTAGCTAGTGTACACTTCTCAATTATTCCCTCCAAGCCTGGGCAACCATGGTCCTTAGTCTTTGTCCCAAGATCAAATCACCTTCATCAGCCTGGGAGAGGAGGTTGCACCCAGATCTTTGGGGTGGACCTTAGCATGTCACTGACATAAGGCATTCCAGACATTGATATAGAGAGGAAACCCAGTATTCACAACAACTTTGTGACCCTAGCAGTAGCAGGAAAATCAACAATAACATATCTAAGACAAGTAAGATATTGACCATACCATAAAAACCAGTAATGTGCAACCCTTAACCACAGAAAAGTTGTCTATGATTATAACATAAACACTGAGACAAATCAAACATTAATATACAGTACATATTCATGAACTGTGACATTGACTTCCACTAATAACAGAAAAGACCTCAACAGTAGGCAAAGTCCTCTGTGCTCTCTTTGATTGTGCTGTTGTAACCCAGGTATCTTTTAGATAATCCAGATGTTGTCAGGGGAAAATCTGTGTTAGACCTTGGGAATGGATGTGGAGTGACAGCCATTGCTGCCCAGACAAGTGGGGCATCAAGGATCTTGGTCAATGACATAGACCCTGGAACTTCCCTAGTCTCACTACTTCTTCAGGCTTCCTTGTTACTCCCCTACTCTCACATGCACCCTTATGGCTCAGTTTAAATTCAAACTCCTATGGGGGAAGATGGTGAATCAATAAGCAGCCAAGTAAAAAGCCTTTCTGAGAGAAACAGCTCAGATGCTGAAATATAGCATCCTGGAGAAGACCAGGTGGAAAGATAGATCCTCTTAACCCAGGAAAAAACTAAAGTGGAAAAAAAAAGAAAGAAAAGAAAAGAAAAACGTGGACAGAAGGCTGGAGAATGACATGCTTTCACTGGAGCTGGTCCCACTGTGTGCAAAATGCCACTGGAATCTGAAGATGCATGGTCACAGTGAAGTTGCGGGTTGGCAAACCTGACGGTCTCGGTGGGAGGACACAGTTGTGGAGGAGAGTGGCAGACCAGAGAACTGCATGGCTCATGGTGAGTGTGGGGAACTCAGTCCTCCCACAGGAGTGGGTGATTGGCCAGGCAACATTTTGGAGTCAGGCAGGATAAGCCTGGAACCAGAACTGCAGCTGGCTTCATTCAGCCAATCCTAGCACAGAGAAGATTGGTCAGAATTGCTTGGACTGAGTCCTGCCCCTGTGTGCAATCCAATAGCCAAAACAGATTTCCCTGAAACTATCCCTAACTGGCCTTGTCTGTGCCACACACACTAACATGGTGAAGACTCCCAGTGGTTAACCAGCTCAGAAGGGAGGGGTCAGTCTGTCCCCACCCTGCTTGTACTCCAGCAGTCACCAGCAGACTGGGGAGGGCAGAAATCTCTAGTCAGCACACTTCAGAAAAAATATAACCAATACAGGAAGTGCTGGAGACCCTCACTATCCACTTGTCTTGAAGAAACCAGAAACATGATAAGACTAATAACCAAAAGAAAGTCTCCAGCCTCCAACCCAAGCATACTGGGCCAGGAGAGGTAAACACAGAAGAGATTGGAGATTGCACACCTGCAGTTTCTGAAGAAGCATCATCTTACATAAAGAAATATCTTCATGAAATTATAAAAGAATTTAAAACAGAAATATTAATACAAGTAAGATAAAAGAAAAATAATAAATAAATGCTAAACACCTCTCAAGAAGACACAGATGGAAGAATGGAGGAACACAGAAAAAGGAGGGAAATCTTTGATGAAGTATTTAAGAAAATCTTGAATACATGAAACAAATTCAAAGAGATTACTAGGAGATTAAAAACTCCATTGAAAGCTGGCAAATCTATTTGAAAGTAACTAAAGATAGACTATCAAACTTTGAAGACAGGTTTGCAACTTGTGATCATGAAAGGAAAGATCTAAAAATAACAAGGAACCAGCAAGTAACAATACAAAGGCTAGAAGATGACAGGGGGATCTATAACTTAAGAATAAAAAAATGTGAGTGAAGAAGCAGGGGTAAAAGCAAATGAAATATAAAGGCTATTTACAGAAATAATTAAAGAAAACTTCCAAAGCATAGGAAAAGGAAATGATTTCAGATATATGAGGCATACAGAACTCTAGCCAGCTATAACCAAAATAGATCTACACCAAGACATATAATAATCAAGATCCCAGAAATTCAACACAAGAACAGAATATTAAAAGCTGTCAGAGAAAAGAAACAGATCACCTATAAAGGAAAACCCATCAGAATCATGACAGACTTCTTGACACAAACCATCAAATCAAGAAGAACTTGGAGTAAAGTATTCCAAGCACGGAAAGAAAATAACCTCCAACCCATATTGATGTACCCTGTAAAACTACCTCTCAAAATTAATGGAGAAACAAGATGCTTCCATGATAAATTGGAACTGGGGTAGTTTGTGACCACCAATTCAACCCTACAAAAAATACTGAAGGACATTCTAAAGAGAGAGAAAAAAGACCAGGGCTTCAGGAACAGTGGCAGAGGGGGCTCACTGAATGCAGAAGACAGTGGAATGAAGAGAAAAAGTAAACAAACAATGACAGAAAAATAGCATGGCAGAGATGAGGCAGAGAAGGTTGGCATAATTGCTAACATGGATGGTCTTGATACACTAATAAAAGAAACATAGGCAGAGTGGGTCAAGAGATAGAGTCCATCAAGATGTTCTATATAAGAAATATAATTAACCTGAAAGAGGATTTATAGACTGAAAAGTCAAAGGTGAGAAAATAATGCTTTATGTGACAGGGAACCAGAAAAAAGTGGGGGTAGCTCACCCTTCAGCTGCAGATTGTTTGGAAAGACATAACACTATTATACAATGGAGAACTTCTCAGCTATAAGGAAGGAAAACCTTGGGGCTCTTTTAGGTAAATGGATACAACTTGAGACCAAGCTCAGAGGTAAAAAGGTTCAGAAACACTTTGGTCAATAGTGGGTTAACTCCCTAATCTAAAAACTAAAGGAGTTAGTGGTATACAAAATGTACAATGTACCCTGGGAAAGTGAAGGGGAAGGAATTGTCTAAAAAGGGAAGGCAGAGGACATAGTTGATTTTGTATCATGATTTGAAACTCATATTTTTTTCATTGCTCTGTTTAGTTTGGTTATATTCTGTTCCAGTTTGTCTATTTGTACTAGATTTGATGCCATGAATGGCTATTCCAAAGATAGCAGGATATACTATAGTAACCATTTTTTATTTCCTATTAACTGAATCTGAAGCCCTGCATTGCTTTCACTGTTTTATTTTGACTGATTTTATTTGAATCTGTCTTGTTTGATATCTGTCTTGTCCTGACTGATTTTATTTGAATCTGTTATGTTTGATAGTATTGAGCCTGAGAGTATAGGCAGCTACTCTGAACACAATAAGGTTCACTATGATATCCATTTTGATTTGACTGTTACCTTCTTTTGAAGTCCTATAATGTCTCCAATGTTTTGTTTTTATTGATTAGTTCTGTTGTGCTAGGTTCAATTTTATTGTGCCTGATAATATGGGAAATTCTATTGAAAATAACAAGAGATATCATTTTAACCATTGTGGATCACCTTACATTTTGGGTTTAGGTCATGTACTATGTCCATATTTTTGTTTTGACTGAACCCATTTTGTTTTTTCTCATTTGGCTTTATTCTCTTCAAAATAAAAAAAAATTCAAGCTCCTCTGTAGCCTGGAGCAGACTGGAATTAATGTTACCCTTTTTGTGCCACCATAGCACTTCATATTTAGCTATGGTAAGTGTACATTTTATCCTAATTACAGAAATGCACAACCATGTCTTTCTCTCACACTATACAAAATCCCTGTGTTCCACATAACTTTGCACATTCCTAAGCCTTTCATCCAGTTTCTTATAAATAGAGGCCCAAGGAAAATTATTTGATGAAATAATTCATTTGAAGGAAATAATTTAAATAGATAATACCTGAAATAGACTGTCATTTTCTTACACAACACTTTAACTAGCCTTTAATCTGCTTGCATTTACTCAGTAGACAGTGTGACCTGTAGAGTTGCATTGAGAGGGCCTCCTGCCCAACAGTTGAGATTATTTATACCAGTGGTGATGAACCTATGGCACACATGCCACAGCTGGCTTCTTGTTATCATCAAAAGCTCTAAAAGATTCACCATAGGTGACTTATACTATACAGTAAAGTCAGAATTTGTGAGTTTGTGCAAAGCTGAAATTTATTTGCAACTCCAAAAGTTCAGTGCAAAGTGCTTTTGTGATCATTCACAGATATGTGCAAAGTGAGGAAAAACCAGGGTTGCCTTGTACATGTTCCCAGCTGAGGGAGAATAGTCCCAGCCTCTGCCATCTTGTTTCAGTGCAGCTCTAACAAAATATCCTTTCTGCAGTCTATATCATGCCATGTTTTCACATTTTTGTGCTGTTTTTTCAAGACTGTACTGTTTAAAAAGTGGTTCCCAAGCAAAGAGCTGAGTGTGATGGCACATGCCTATAATCCCACCATGCAAGAAACTGAGTCAGAAGGATGGTCATAGCCAAGGCCATCCTAGGGTACATAGTGAGTTCAGGGCAGCATGAATCAAAGAGTGACACCCTGTCTCAGAAAAACAAAACAATAAAATGGTCCCCAAGTGTAGTGAAGAAGGGCATGTTTAGTGTCCTGAAGTAAGAAGGGTCTAAGAAAACTTGGTCAAGTCATTCAGTTCTGTGTTACATACAGTGTGGTTAGTTATAAGGTCGATGTTAATGATTCTGTTTTAGTTGCTTTTCTTGTTGTGGAGACAAAATACGGAATGCCCATAATTAAAGGAAGAAAGATATATTTAGCTCACAATTTGTGGAGGTTTTAGTCCACAATCAGCTGTCTTCAAGTTCATGGTGGCAGTAGAAGACAGCAAAAGCAACAAGAGCAAAAAGGAAAGAGGCAAACATCTGTTCCTGCCTTCTACTGTTTGCAGGCTACCTGCCCTAGTGCAAATGTAGCACTCACACCACTAATTTGAACACGAGACAATGAACAAATTACAAACCCTAGAGTCAGATGTCTTAGAAAAGCCTGCCCCTCCATGACTGCATGAGTTTTTGGAGGGACATCCAGACACAAAACAGTAGTGTCTAAACAAAAACACATATCAAACAAGGTCATGTGTAAATCAGTGGACAAATGCATAATTCATGGTGATTTTATACCCCGAAACTACCAGAAAAAACAAGAATCAATTGATTACATCAGATAAATCATGCAAGCCCCCAACAATATTTTTCTCATCTCTACTTTCTGAAAGTGTAGCCAGGCCAAAAGTAAGTAAGGAAACAAAAATTGCCCACTACAGGCAGTAACACTTTGGAATCACTCACAATATTGCAAGAAAGAGCTTCCTTCACTCTTGGCTGCCGAGGGGAAGAAAGAAAAGGAGTTGGCACACCAGCAATACTGTGGTGCAATGGAAGGGTGTAGCTGTTTTCTCTTTTGCTGAATCTTGTTTCCTGTCTAAATCAGCCTCCAGATACAAAGGCATTCCTATTATTAACATTTTGCAACTTGAACATTATAACAGCTTAACAATCCTTAAGAACTATCATTAAGTCTTATCAACATTATATTACATTAGAAACATAATATTTTGTCCTTGGACCTCATGCACACAACTGATAACAAGTGTTGGCGAGGTTGTGGGGAAAAAGGAAATCTTCTCCACTGTTGGTGGGTGTGTAGACTGGAGCAGCCACTATGGAAATCAGTATGGAAATTCCTCAGAAGACTAGGATTGGAAGTTCTAGTCAATCTAGCTATTTCCCTCCTTGGTATTTTCCCAGAAAAACTGAAAAGGTCATGTCACAGTGATATATGTGCACCCATGTTTATAGCAGCACAATTTGTAATAGCTAAATCTTGGAAACAACCAAAATGTCCCTCAACCACAGAGTGGATGAAAAAAATGTGATATTTTTATACTATGGAATATTACTCAGCTATAAAAAGTATGACCTTGAGACCTTTATAGGTAAATAGAGGCAGCTGGAAACTATCCTTATAAGTGAAATAAATAAGAATCATATTTATAAATATCACATTGTCTCTCTGGTGTAAAAAGTAATAAAAAATAAAAGTAATAAGATCCAAAATGTGTAATAGCTATTGTAAAAAAGAAAGAAAAGAAAAGTGCTCTAAAGGATATAACTGCATGTATGTTTAAGTGTGTAAGAAAGATGACCATATTACTAAGTTTTTGTTGGATCATTGAACAGAATGATTTGCACTCTCATTGTTTGATTGTCCATTTTCTATGCTTTAATTTTGTGACTTGAACAACTATTTCTGAGATGACAACTAGTGATTTCTTAGTGTTAACTTTTTGAAATTCTGTATTATTTCTACTCTTTTTCCTGTTTTGCTTTATTTTTTCTCTTTAAATTAAAAAAAGAACAGTAGTAACATGGAATTAACATTGTGAAGACTAATAAAGTTTAATGGTCACATAAATAAAGATAGAGGGGATTAGAAATGAGAGAATGAAAGAAAATATTGAAAAATAAGCAATTGAAGATGAGAAGGATGAGAGAAAATACAAAAGATCTTATTAAGGGAGTAGAAAGATATTTCCAAAACCAGGTAAAGGCAACATAAAAGAGCAAACTAAAAAGAAGATAAAAGCAAAATGGAGAAAGAAGAAAAATGTAGGGACCAAAAAATTGAGAGGAAAAAAATGAAAGAAAAAAGAGAAAAAGAAAAGTGAAAAACAAAAAAGCAAGAAAAAGGAAAACAAAAAAAAGGAGAATGGAAAATTCCATAAATCTCAAGAACACCAATGAAGAAAAGAGTAAAAAAGAAAAAAAATAAAATGAGTCCAAAAGCAGAAAAAATTTGTTTTTGTATTCTTCAGTGAATCAATATCCCTGCAGGATCCCCAGCCATGGAGCTCAGTGATTTTCTCTACCTAGCTTCAGAGCCTCAGAGCATCTGAGGTACTCCTCTATCCCAGATGCTTCATTATGTACCTCAGACTGTGGTAACTGTCCAAGATAATGTGTGTTCTTGCTTACTTTGGCAGGTGGGAAGGCAAATCAGACCTCAATCTGTACTGGATACAGGCAGCAGATTGAAGTACTTAATACCTTCACTCTCAGACCCAGCTGTCTTTCTACACATCTCATACCAAGGCAAGTTTCTCATCACAAGTAGGAAGACTTGTTCTTGCAGACCTGCGCTCTTCTTTCCAGGGGGTCTCTGTCTACTTTGCTTCCTGTCCATGCTGACTTTTGTTGCAGTCTCTTAACCAGTCACTGTGGGAGGGTTACAATGGGAACCCTGAAGTGAAGACTTTTTTTTTCTAGTTCTGAGTCCTAGGCTTAAATAAGCAACCCAATATCAAAATGACACCTGCTTTAGCATTCTTTGGAAATATGTTGGCTGCTGCTCTGGATTTCCTTTCTGTTTGTTGCCTGTTGTGGGAAAGGGACATCTTGGAGAAAATCCCTAGGCACTTTTGCAATTCACAACAGCCATGGGCTACTCCTGATACAATTGACCCAGTCCACTCTTTCTCCCTGAAGCCATTGTCCCTAAGCAACTAACCTGAATGTACAGAGGCAGTCTTCTCTTCCCATGATCTAGAGTGAATTTCTAAACTGCTTTGTTATTTTCTCTGCACTGTCTTCTGTTTCTTCAACTTCTCTGCAGCTCCAACTTTCCCATGAGTTCCTTTTGATCCCTGGAGATCCACTTCTTCTCCTCTCTTTGCATCTCCTTCTCTTTTCCAAGTTGTCACTTTCAGGTGTTCAGCTTACCAATCTCAGAAAGGTTGAATTATGCTGTTGATCACTACTCTACTATAGTTTTCTTCAACTACTTTGTTTCTCTCCCACTTTTGTTTCTCTTAACAAAACAGACCTCTCCTAATATTCACCTTCAATTTAAATAACCTGTTTAGCATATTTTTAAACATTTTATGAGCATATCAATAGGCAATGAAGTCTTACTTTTCCTTCATCTGAAAATACCTTTGTTTTACCTTTATCCTTGAATATTTATAATGGAATTAAAATTCTGAGTTGACAGTTCTTTTCTTTCATTATTTTGAATGTGTATATTTTACTGTTTTCTGGTCTCTGATTTTAAGGAGAAATTTCAGCCATTTAAATCATTTTTCTCCTAATTGTAACGCAAATCTTTTTGCTAGAAGTATTTGCAGATTTTTACTTTATTTGTGGTTTTTAGCAAATTGCCTATATTTTATATAGGCAAGTTTTTTCTCAGTTATTTCAGTTTGTGTTTTTCCAAGTTATAAATTTATGTTTTTCAAACCACTTGAAAGATTTCTGGAACTCCTGCAAGAGTTCCTCCCCTACCTCCCAGAAAGATGAGTTTTTGAAGGACTTTTATCTAATCATGTTGATACAAATCCCAGCACACACATATATAAAGGACATAAAAAATAATCACAATTTCTGAGATAGGCAATTTCTATAAGTTTTGACTTCCCCCTACCATTTGCCCCCTTTGCCTTAGGGAGTCCAAACAGAAGTTTTGTTGTCTTTTTAAAAAACATTTACCCATGTAGCTTGTTCAGAAGCTTTCATTTTAAGTAGAAAGAGGATAGGATTTAGTGGGTTTATACCATTCATGTGGAACTGAATTCTGAAGTTCTATTTTAAGTGCATCAGTTTAGCTACTTTGTTGAAATTAGACTGCAGAAGAGTAAGGAAGAAGACAAGTTAGAATGCTTTTACACCTATCTAGGTGAAAGATAATGATGATTATCTTGACAAGGCTAGTAGCAGTGGAGATAAGAAAGTGTAGCTATTTTCTGGATATATTTTAAAATTTATTAGGATATTCTGGTAAATCAGATATGAAATATGAGAGAAACTGACATACCAATGGCAACTCTAAGCATTTTAACTTGAGCAATTGGAAAGAAAGTTTAACCATTAAATGAAATGGGTTATACTACCCACTGAAAAAACAGAGATAATTATCAGTAGTTTAACTTTGACATGCAATAGTTGAAATGCCTATTATATATACAAGTGGGGAGGTCAAATTAATAGTGGGTATATAAATCGAGGCAACATGAGATGAGAACTAGCCTACAAATTTAACCAATCACAGCCCACAATTCACAGTTTGTACATTAAGTTCAAATTCTATAAGATACCCTAGGGAAATGGTTTTAAAACTTTAGTACTCAAGAAATTCACCTACTGTATTTATTAAAACTTGTTTCTGGGACCGAATTCCAGAGTTTCTGATTAATTAGGCCTTTAGAGAGATCTGAAAATTTGCATTTCTTACAAGTTTCCCTGTGGTGTAGAGCTGTGGTCTAAGCACTTGGAGAACCACTGCTCTAGGCTGAAGTTGTAGCTACAGGGAAGAAGAGATTCAAGCACTGACCTCTGGGAACTTGGTTTTTAGAGATTAGAGACCAGATTAAGAACTAGCAAAGGAGACAGAAGAAGTATCATGTGTGGTAGGGAAACTAAGAAGGAAATATCCTAGAAATAACTATTTCAAAAAGTCTCTTATGATTTGTTGTCAGTAATTCAAGTAAAGTCAAACCTGAGAATAACCCACTGAAGATACGAATATGAGATTTCTGATGACTTTGATAGTATAAGTTTTAGCAGAAGGTTTTGGAGCAAAAGCCTGATTGTTATGGATTTAATTTGTATTCCTATAACATAAATAGATTCATCATGCCCATATCTCAGAGACACTAGGCACTAAATTCCTTCATTCAAGTGTTATGCACAACAGCAGAGTGCATGGTAGTTTCTCCAAAAGGAAGAGGCTAAGCCAAGATAAATCACTGTGATTTTCCCACTCATTTTATAGACAAAAACTTTTTTTGCCTTTTTGAGACAGGGTTTTGCTATGCAGTTCAGGCTGACCTTGGACTCACTCTGTAGCCTAGGTTGCCCTAGAGCTCATAGCAATCCTCCTGCCTCAGCCTCTTGAATGCTGAGATTACAGATGTGCACCACTATGTATGACAGGTAAAAAGCTTTAATTCAGGTTAATATCTTTTTTTTATTATCTGAGTCTTTTCAAAGTTAGTTTAAGTTGCATTGGTTTCTCTGATCTTGACTTATTCAAGTTCTGTTAACAGAATGATTTTCTGAAGTTTTACCTAAATTCAGATTAAAAAATGAAGACTTTCTCCTTGAAGTCTAATTTTATCTTTTTTTCCTGAAAGCAGCCATAACCATAGTTTTATCTTAAGCATTTTGAAGTGAGTTATTTCATTTTCATTCTTAAAATTTTTTATGATTTTAGGACTTTATGTATAAAGCACTTAAACAATAGTATATAATTTCCTGTTTCTATGTGTCTTGTTTGTTGTTTCCTTGAGATTGAATCCAAGGAAATACTATCATAGGCTATATTCCAAGCTGTTTTATTTCTTATTATGAGAGTCTGTCCCTAAATTGCCCAATCTGGCCTCAAATTTGCAATGCTCCTGCTTCAGCCTTCTGAGTAGTTGGTATTACAGGCATGCTCCAGTATGTCCAGCTACATGTCTTTGTATTATCGTCAGTCTATAGAGATATCTTTTATTTATTAACATTATTTCTTCCAAATAAAAGATATAATGTTTGAAAAATTTACTTTATAAAAACCCTAATTTAACAGCAATTATTGACAAATACATAGAATGTAAAAGAAGTCCTTGACAAAGTAATAATTCTCCATAAAAATGCTTTTACTCAATTGAAACTTTGATGTAAATGCCTCTATTATTTTTTTTTTTTTGTCTTTTTGAGACAGGGTCTCTGTATGAAGTTCAGGCTGGCCTTGAGCTCACTTTGTAGCCCAGGCTGGTCTCAAACTTGCAACGATTCTCCTGCCTCAGCCTCCTGAGTCCTGGGATTACAGGTGTGAGCCACCATGCCCAGCCTTCCTCTATTAGTTAAAGTGAAGTAACAATTAGATCTAAAATAACAGTATGGAAATCATATTTATATTTGTCAGCAAATTCAAACTGAAAATGTCAAATGCAACTGGTTAACAAATAACAAAACCATGGTTTTGAATATGAGTAGAAAATAAGTATCTTTCTGTTATAAACCTCTTATGTAAAGCATTTTATGTAAGAATGATTTTCATTAAGAAATAATATGATCTGCAACTTAATATGATAATTTTACTACATTGAATGAATCATTTAAAGAAAGTAAATGTAAATTTCTATTACTTTATAATGTATTGGTTCTCAAAAAGAATTTAAGTTTCAAGCCACAAGATATTTTTAAATTCGACTATGGTTGCCTTGTGTTTTAGAAGAGGCTGATAATGTCCAATAAATGAATGCTATTTTTTATAGCAGAGCTGATTTTAGAAATATTTTATCTCATATAACTAGGTAATCACCTACATGAAAGATACTTTGTTATTTCTAATTTCCAGTTATTATCAGATGTAAGAATTACTCAGTCTCCCAAGTAAGATATTTTCAACATACAGAGTACAAATAAATTTACATAACACTCAGCAAAATTTTCTTAAAGCAAGTAAATTTACCAGTAAGAAAAAACATCAGTCAATAGTCTCTTTTACAGATGCATATTAAATCAGTGGGAATGTTCACTGTCCTCCTTTTATATGTGATTATCACATAAATTTTGTCACAAATCTAATCAACTTTGCCAGTATTTCCAAGATAGAGCATTTTTTTGCCTGTCTCGAAGTGGGATGATTTTTGTATGCGTTGGTAACATTCAGAAACAACATCCTGTGTGTTAGTTTATTTGTCACTTGCCCATTGCTGAGACGCGATACCTAACATCCACAATGTAAAGGAGGGGAAGTTGAATTTGTCTCACAGTTTAGGGGATTTAGCACATGTCTGGCAAAGGCAGAAACATCATGATAGAAGGGCACATGGCAGTAAGCTGCTCAAGACAGCAAAGCAGCAGAGAGGGAGGGAGGAGCTGGGGACCAATACGTGCCCTCAAAGGTACACCACAGTGACACACCTCTTCAAACCAGGCCCACGTCCTTATGGCATGTTTAATTGTAGATTAACCAGTGGATCAGTCTATTCACCTTCTGCAAAATCCTGCATCTGAACGTATGAGATTTTTGAGATCTAAACCCAAAGCATGTTGTCCCTGGCCCGCAAGAGACTTGTAATCATCTCATTAAATAAAATGTATTTAGACCATCGCTAAGATTTGCCTAAGGCTTAATGATTTCAGCAATGCTGAAAGGTCCAAATTCAAGGCCTCTCTGAGACTCAAGGCAAACCCTTATCTGTGTACCTCTGAGAAAATCAAACAGAAAGTTCAGTACTTTCAACATACAATGTGCAAACATCTCTATTCTAAAAGAGAAGAATAGGAGAATTAGGATGAATGCGAGACTGAGAACCAGCAAGGTAAGTATTAAATCCTGAAGTTTCATGTCTAGCACCCAGAAAAATTGTTCCTAGATAAAAACTCTAAAGGATTTGGGCAACCCCATCCCTATTGCTCTGCAGGTTGCCAAACACATGGCCTCTCTGTTGGACTAGTTCTCTTCAGTGGCTGCATCTTTCCTTAGTAGATGATCTTTCCTTAGTACATGATCAATATTTCTTGTATCTCCTTCTTTCTGGGGTTCTCCACAGCAACTTCATCTTTACTTTTACAGCATCACATACTGTCCTTTTAGGAGCACACTGCCCAGCTTCTCAGGTCTTCCTCTGAAATCTTGGCAAATGCTTCCATGGCCCTATGTCTTGCATTTGCATGCTTAAAGAAAACAGCACACAAGGATGATACCACAGTCTTCCACCAGCTTGAGAAGTAGACTGAACTTCTAGGATCATAGCTGCAGAGACTGCTGAGGCTTTAGATTGCTGAACTTGGAGAACCCTTCCTTAGATGAGCTTGAAGAAATGGGACACTCTGGTACTCTCTTCTCAAGATAAAGTCTTTCTAAGAGTTCACCTTTTCACTTCCTGTGAAGAGTGAGGTCTAACCATTTCCTGAGATGCCTTCACAGCATCTCTTCTATTGTATTGATGCAGAGTGCTTGTTTTTTCATTTAGTGGTGCTAATCTCTTCAGTTTCTATTTCTACATTTGCTCGAAAGTTATGAGCAGTTCCTTTTGGGTTACAATTTGATTTTTTCAAAATTTTCTATTCTGTCTTTTGTCTCAAATATCACTATAAACCTAGCTAAAAGGAGCCAAAACTAGTATGTTTACAACCTGCATATTGGGCCATCTTGCAATTTTTTGTTGGATTATTTAGTCCACTACACTTTATCTCAGTTTTTTGCTAAGACTTGGGACATGGGGAAAATGCAGACAAGTTGCTACACAGAGTGTAACATACACATGCAATGCCTCTAGTTAGTTCAGTTTCCAATACAGTCCTTGTTCCCAAATGAAACCTCAAGGCTTGAAAGCCTTGCCTTTATTGTCCACATTCCTGTTACTTTTCTTCTCTTCTGCGCTCTGACAAGAATTTCCCATCAAGTTTGGCCTTACAGTGTTTTAGGGTTTTTCCAACCTGCACCACTATACATTTCAGAACTACTTTCACCAACCCATTCCAAAGGCTTCTAAACCACATAGTCAGGCATAGTCCCAGCAAGGCCGCCTTTTTTCTGGTACTAATTTTCTAGTTTCTTAATAAGTAACTTTCCTGTTGCTGAGATATAATACCTGGCACCCACAAACTTAACGGAGGAGAGGTTTAATTTGGATCAAAGTTCAGGGGACTCAGTCTATGGACAGAGACATTATGGTTGAAGGGTGAGATGGGGGAAAAGCTGCTCACCTCATTGCAGCCAGGGAACAGAAAGTGAAAAGGGAAGCTAGGAACAGAGATATACACTCCAAACGCGTGCCCCTAGTGATGAACTTCTAGATGGGTACTACTTCTTAACAGCACATTTAACTACAGACTCATCAATCAACTGATGAATCTAGTGCTCCTATGATTCACTCATTTTTCTGCAGTCCCACCTCTGAATACATGAGCTTTCAGGGCACATATTAGATCTAAATTATAATAGTTTGATTTTGCATATGAACAGAAACTTGAACCAGAAATCAGCTTTATTGTAACTGATTGTCTTAAATTTTGAAGGCTGAATAATGTTCATTAAGATAGTAACTAAACCTTAGACAAATACTGTAACTATGCATTGCCTTCTCAGTTGCTCCCTCTCCTAGTCCTGGAAATTATAGTCTGTGTCAAGGGCAAGAAGTAGAGGACAATGACAATTTCATTCATTTCTTTATTTATCTTTCTGCATTTATTTAATATACACTGTATTTTTAGGCCATTAACAAGAGCTCTGGTAAAGGCATTGTCTTTATTCTTAATTTAGGAAATAAAACTCAGTTTTTGAAAGCAGAATTACACACGGTCAAGCGCTCTCAGCTACACTGGATACTATGAAGATAGATAGATAGATAGACAGAGACTAAAAAGCAGAAAGAACAGCTCATGAATTTTTCCACGTATTTTGTTGGTAAAATTTTCCAGATATTTTGTTGATAAAATTTTCCAGGTATTTTGTTGTTCTTTTAGGCTAATTTTCTTTAATACATAATAATTTTCATAAAACGATTGATAGTAGTCAATTACTACATCATTGTTTTAAAAAATATCTCTTCAAACAAGATGCAACACACTTGTGAATTTATTTGCCTAGAAAATTTTTTGTACAATCTTGAACACGTTATAAGGAAACTTTACTCATGCGGCTCAGTTTTTAGCTCCCAATAAAATTCTTCCACATGCTATTTTCTAGATCTCATTTTATTTCTAAATCCAGTATACTGTTCAGCTTTCCATTCAGTCCATGGACAGAGACATTATGGTTGAAAGGTGAGAAAAATAACAGGAATTGCTGGGAATAGGTACCTAGCACAACTAAAAAGAAAAATGGTTTATTTGGTTCATGGTTGCTTGAGGGTTTATTTTATGATTTTTACTGACATCAAGGCAGAACCTCATGGTGGAAGCAGGTGGCAGAGCACAGATGCTTAGTCCATGGGAGCCAGGAAGCAGAACATTGGAGCAACACCAAAGAGGAAGAGGCAAGGGACCGGGTATAGCACCAAGGTTATGCTTCAGGAACCCAAGACATATCCGGAAGGGTGCTTTCATGATTCCCTACATGGCTGCCAAGCCAATCAAGTGACACAATTAAGTGTAGCAACCACATCCAAGAGAGCTGGTTCTGAACTGGGCCTGGAGTTTACAGTCCATAAACATGATGCATGATGGAAATAGCTTAAGCAGGAGCTTATGTATTCTTTGTAAATCTTTAGAGAGCACTTAAGAATGTAATTCTAGGTGTGAGCATGTTTTACTTCAGTGAAAAATGTGAAATGTATATAGCTATGGGTCTTTTGGGTTTTCCAGCACTAACAGGTCTTGGCCTACTATACCTTAATGATGATCATTCTTTACCTTCTGAACCACAGATACCTGGTAAATACATATTAATAAACATTCCTTAGGTTTTTCACTATGTTTTTCCTAAAAATATAGAAAAATAAGATCCCCTGAGCTTATAATCATCCTCAAATATGAATGTGAAAGAGCTTTTTAAAGCTCTCTATTCACTCCTGTGGACTGCCTACATTCTGCCCTACTCAACAGTAAATGAGCCCAAGCTTAATTTCATCTGAGCGATTGACCCTACTTTCAAAGTGAATTGTTGGTACTTTTGTGGTAATAAAGAAAGAATACATAAGTGAGAATAAATTGAAGCTGTTTATTCACAGTCTGTGGTTGCTACTATCACTTATATTCCACAGACATTTGAAGGGCAACCAGAGCAGTTGGAAAGTTTTACAGTAAAACAAACAAACAAACCATCCAACGATGGGGAGACTTCAGATGTGCTCTGATCGAAGGGTTCTGGCATGAGAACCAGGAGCTAGCTAGATGAGGCACCTGACACAGACAGTTTGAGGAACATATTTGGCTTCCTCTGATTGGTCCTGAGTTAGAAGCAGAGGTTAAAAAAACATAGGATGATCTCAGTTTCTTGTGAAAATTAAGCCATACTGGAATGATAACTGCAGAGGTGATGGATCAGAGTTCTATTGTTGTATACGGTCTGCTGTTGTCCATCTGTCTACTCAATCTTTCCTGTTGAATTCTACATTTTTTCTCTTAGTAACAAGTCCATGATCTTGGCTCTAAAGCTTTTATTTTTTAATAATGTTACAGTCATTAGGGTGAGTCTTGGTCCAATATGTTAGTATGTTAGTGTTCTCATAAGAGTAAATTTCTAAAGGCAGAGAGAGAGAGAGAGAGGAAAAAGAAAGCTACCAATAATAAGTGAAGCAACCTGGTGAGTTACTAGAAGCTAGACAAAAGGTCTTAACACATCCTTTCTTTAGTCCTTTGTAAAGGATCATGGCCTTGAAAACATTGACTTTGGCTTTCAGAATTATGAGACAAGGAAATTCTGCTTCTTTAAACCAACCAATTTGTAGTAGTTTGTTATTGCTGACCTAAGGAACCAACATAGAATGTTATGGTTTGTGTCTGGATATTTTCCCAAAACCTCATGAGGTTTTGGGGGGTGAACTTTTGGAAGCAGCTGAATCTAGACTTTTGATTGGCTTGTTGTCTAGTGCTGCGACTGGAGGTGTGAGTGTACACCTCCAGTGAGGGTTGGTAGCTTATATACAATATAAAAGAGGAATATAGGCTTGCTTCTCCCCTGTTGCTCTTGTTGTTTTTGCTGTCATCTGTGTCTATGAACAGTTGCCATTCTGCCACACCACCCTGCCTTGGGGCAGCTGATTATGGACTGAAATCTCCACAAACTGTGAGCTTAATGAAACTTTCCCCCACCTTGTTTATTTTTCTCATTGCTGGAGCAAAATACTCAACACTCAAAATGAAGGAAGGAAAGGTTTAGCTCATTGTTTTTTAGCCTACAAGGCAGGGTGGCATAGGCACTGAGGTAGCAGCCAGAAAAAGCAGCCAGAGCAAAAGTGGGAGAACAATCCTTCTCCCTTGCATTGTCCACAGGCCACCTCCGCTTTTCCAAGGTGGGTGTAGCACTCATACCACCTCTGTGTACTCCTCTTGCCCAGGCTCAGGATGTTACAAAGTATAGATCCCAGTTCCCTGCTGAGTCTCTTAAATTTAAACTTATCAAGTTGACACAATGTATAAACCATAACATCCCTTTTAGCTTTGAGTGTCAGGTATTTTGTGTCAGCAATGAGAAAAAAGTAACTAAGACACAGTATTTCATAGTGTTACAGTTTGGATCTGGGTTGTCTCCCCAAAGCTAGGTTTGTCCTGAAGGTTTGTCACCAGCTGGTGGTGCTATTGGGAGGTAGAAATTTTGGAGCCTGGGGCCTCATTAGAAGACTTGACTCATGGAGGCACACCTCAGGAGAATATATTTTGTCCCTGTACCATTCATCTCTCTGTCTCTGTTTCCTGGCTGCCATCAGGTAAGCAAATTTGCTTTTCTACATCCTTCTACAATGATCCTTTGCCTCACTTGGCCCAGAAACAAGAAGCCAACTGACCATGAAGTGGAAATCTCCAAACTAGAGTCAAAGTAAACCTTTCCTCAATTAAGTTGTTTCCTCAGATATTTTTTTACAGAAATGAAAATCTGAGTAATGCAGATACCGTTTTCAAATGTTTAATTGGTGTCATTGGTTTTTCTGTAAATTCCTGTAAATGTCATTAAACCTCTTGTCTAATGTCCTACTTTACCATTTAGTAAAACACTGCTTAACTCTAAGAGATGTTCAATGGATCTTTTAGTTTTCTATTGAGCTAGTATTGCAAATTTCTAATAGTTAAATATGCTATTAAGACTTTATTTTACTAAGAGTGAACAAATGAGAATTGTTTACTAGAGAAATTACAAGGTCATGACTTTACTATTGGGTTTGGACCAAGGAAGGATATGTTAGTAAGCAGAAAATAATATTTTGCTTAGAAAAATGTGGTAAAACATAGTGCAAGATAGTATATGATGTTTGGCTCTTCAATTAAACTATAATACTAGAGGCAGAAATCTGGGATGATTATACTTCCTGCATATTTATATTTTAGTGACAACCGTGGTAGATGTTGGCTGGCTGACAAATACACTAAAGCTGAAAATAGCCTCTTTTGTTTTTATTTTTTTGTATGTTACGTCTCATTGTGCCATTTGTTATTGCAAGAGAAGGAAGAAAACCAAGCAAGCAAATATAGGAGTGAAATAAAAGCAAATGTATCCACTAAATTTTAATGGTAATTTCTCAGGTAGACAAAACGTACAAATTGGAAGAACCGTCCAGTTTTAGAAGAGTACATGCCAATCTCCCAACTCATTCTCTCTTTATCTATTTTCTCCAAATTTTCATTAACTGTGTGTACTGTTCTCATAGCTAATAGTTCTTTTTCCTATATTTTAATATTACACAATTTTACCATTCTATGTGTACTATGATTCCACTGTATATATACCATGACTTAATCAGTTTCCTATTAAAGATAATTTATTGGGAGAGGTGAAACATGCCTATGATTCCAGCACTTAGGAAGCTGAGGCAGTAGGATCATTGAGAGTTTGAGCCCAGCCTGAAGCACATAGCAAGACCCTGTCTCAAAAAAAAAAAAAAAGGATAATTTGTTTCTAATTATTTTCTAATAGAAGTTCTCTCATAAAGAATCAAATTACTCACATCATTTATGTATTTTGGAGCACATGCATGTGGCAAAGTATATGCAGTGGAAGAGCTAGATGACACAGTACAGGTATTTTTGAAATATAATGTGAGAAGGAGGGATTGTCTTCTTACCCTTACCTAAACAAATATTATTAAACTTTATAATCCTTGTGACTCTGATGAGAGGAAATTTACCTCAAAGTAATTATATTTCTCTTACTGTATGTAATATTAAACAGATTTTATAGAAGTTCTTTGTAATGTTACTTGAAAATGTATTTCTCCATTTTTCATTTACTTACCCTTGATCACAACAGATTTTGGTACGTAAATTTTCAAATTTTTAGTAACATCAATCTTTTTTATTCATACTCCTGAAATTTGTGTTATAAAATGCCTTTAATTATATACTTGTGAAAATATTTTTGATGATTTCTAATGTATTTCTTTTATATAAAAAACTATTTAAATCTTTAATTTAGAAGTTATTCTTGTTTAAAATATAAGTTATAAATTCAACATTTATTCCCTTGTTGGTAGCCATGATTCTCAGCAATAATTATTGATTTATATATACTTCTTACTTAATCTAAAAAGTCGTGTTTATTAAATAAATTCCCATGTATATTTGTATTTATTTCTGTATTTTCTCTTTACTTCAATTTTCCTATAATACTATTCATAAGCTAGTACCACACATAGTTAGCTTTTGTTGTTTTTTTTTAAATTTTATTTTACACTGTTTGGTTCATGTCGAGATGTTCTCAAAGCCTCATGCTGCCGTAGAGTTTTTTTCAGAGGTGGCTGAATCCAGAGTGTGAGATGCTGGGATTAAGGCTATGTGATTAGTAAATCAGTCCACTGATTGGTTTAGCATAGTTCTGGCAAAGACTAAGGGTGTGAGTGCTATGCTTACTTTAGGGCGAATAGCCTGCATACAATATAAGGGACAGAAAATGTTTTGTCTCTCTCGTGTTACTTTTGCTGCCTTCTGCTACCATGAACTGTTGCCCTTTTGCCATGTGCTACACTGCCTTGAACCCAGCTGATCATGAACTGAATCCTCTACAAACCATGCACTAAATAAACTTTTTCTTCCTTAACTTTTGGGTGTTGGGTATTTTGTCATAGCAGTGAGCAAAGTGACTAAGACATAGTCCTCTCTTCAACTGTCTTCATTGCTCTCTTTTTTAAATTGTCTAACTCTAACATATGTACATATATACATATACATATATTCTAACACATATACATATATGCTAGAATTAGATAATTTAAAATACATATAAAATAAAATTATAAAATATATAAAAATACATAATATAAAATGTTTATAATATATGAAATAAAAATATAAAAATATGAAATAAAAAATAATATATATGATATTGAGAATTCTTATTCCAGAACTTAATGTAGGTTTCCATTTTTTAATCTTTCAATTTGTACATTTTCGGTTTTTTGAGACAGCATCTCACTATGTATTTCAGGATGGCTTTGAATTCACTATGTAACTCAGGCTGCCCTTGAACTCATGACAATCCTCCTGCCTCATCTTCCTAAACCCTGAACGTATAGGCTGGTGATACCATGCCTGACTTCTTCATTTTTATTAATAGAATTTGTACTTTCTTCATATATGTACCTTTCATTTTTCATGTTACATTTATTCCTCAATTTTTTCAGATATACATAAAAAGTTATTCTTTTGCACATCTTCAGTCTATGTTAACTGGATCATACAGAATAAATCTACAGTGTCCATGGTCAGTACATTTGTCTGCGGCAGGAGTGTTTTTTTGGCCTCTAGTAGAAGTATTTCTTAATTTTTTCATGCATAATTCTATCTTTTAGTGATCATAGGCATATTTCATCTAATGAAGTAAGTGCCTATTTGTTTTCCTTGTATTAAGAGTTTTTATCAAGAATAGCAATGGATTATATGATATTCTCTTTCAGCATATTGAGTAAATCACCCTTGAAATTCATTGTAATTCTTTTATGTTTTCTGACATTGGAATAATTTTTGTTTCTGATCTTCAGTGCCTCATTTTTTCAATATTATGTTCAATACTTTTTCTCATATAATTTTTTCATAAAACTTGTTTTGTTATCAAACATAGTTTTCTGTGTCATTTTGCATACATTATATATTACTTACACATTGTTTCTTTCATAAACAACTTGGAAATTCTTTTTTAATGTTATTCTTTAGTAATTTTTAATATTTCTTTGTAGTATGTCATCTTTTTAGACATATTTATCATCTTTTATTTTATAATTAGTACAAATTTGTAATGCATAATGATCACATCCTTGTGGGGAAATGGTACATGTGATAACATGACCTAATTATTGTTTTAATCCCCTTTTCCTCTCATCTCTCCCACTTTGCTCCATCTCTTGGTGTCCTTCCCATTTGCAAAAGACCTATTTCCAGATTTTCCTATTTTTTGTGGTTTATTTTTCTCTCTGTATAATTTCTGTTTGTGATATTAAAGAAACCATGAAATATTTAAGCTGAATGTTTGATTTATTTCACTTCACATTATTGTCTCAATGTGCATCCATTTTCCTACAAATAATTCAAGTTTCTCTTCATGTAAGAGTAATACTTCATGGCACATAAGTACTGCATGTTCTTTATCTGTTCCTTTGTTGATGGACATGTAGGCCAAGTCAAAGATTTAGCAGTGGTGAATTGTGCCGCTGTAAAGATGGGTGTGCATTTGTCAGTGTAATATAAGGTCTTTAAATCTTTCAGGAATGTATTAGTCATTAGTATTTGTATTTTCAAGACAAACATTTAATGTGGGACATAGAAATTTACAAGATTAACTGACAATATCTTTCCACAGAGTCAAATGCAAGAGATTTGTTTGTGTGCTAGAGATCTGAAGAATCCACCTCAATGCCTGGAGATCACATCAGTGACCTGAGTTTCCACCGAAGCCTGAAGGGTATGCCTGGATCTCCCAACAGCAAGTGCTGGAGATTAGAGAGTCTGTGTCACAAGCCAAGAGATGACACCCAAGGTGAAGTGCAGATCTCCTCTGAAGAGAACAGCAGCCATTCCTGGTGATGGTGAAGACTGGGACTTCTATGAAGAAAGAAAACAGCCAAAGCCCTTTTAGAGAAAAACTGCCACAAAGACTCTTCCTAGGAAAATCAGCAGCAACGAGCTCTTCTGAGGGAATCCATGCCTTTGATTCTCCTTTTATTTTACAGAGGGGTGGATACCGGAAATCAAATTCAGTGCCTTACTCTTGCCAGGCAGGCGCTGAGCAACTAAGCTATATCCCTGGCCCCATTCTCCTTTTATACTTTTCTGACAACCACACTAAATTAAATCAGCTGGTGTTCACACTCCAATTGACAGCTGGTTAGTTAACTACCACAAGGCAGTATCCAGAATGTGTAAATCTGGGTCAGATGGAATTTATAGTTTCAGTTTTTTAAGGAACCACCATGCTGATTTCCATAAATGTTGTTCTAGTTTACATTCTTACTAATAATGTATAGAGGTCTCTTTTTCCCTACAGTCTCACCAGGATTTGTTATTATTTGATTTCTTGCTGATACCCATTTTTTCTGGAGTAAGATGCAATCTCAGTGTTTTAACTTGCATTTCTCCAATGGCCAAATATCGGGACCTACATCCCCAATCTCC
Organism: Hydrochoerus hydrochaeris; assembly: GCA_004027455.1. NCBI lineage: Eukaryota > Metazoa > Chordata > Mammalia > Rodentia > Hydrochaeridae > Hydrochoerus > Hydrochoerus hydrochaeris. The sequence goes on from PVLA01010217.1 coordinate 62,704, forward strand.
CAAACCAGTGTCTGGCAGAGGTTAAATAAAAAGAGACAATTGTATGATTTTTAGGGCTCCAGGAGGGTCAAAGCCCTTTATTTAAGTTTGCGACCCTGAGGGCTAAGACAAATGACTTCTCTGGATCAGTCCACTTTTTATAGGTCCAAGGACAAAAGGTGGAGAAATTGAAGAAAGCATGGGAAATGAGCAGGACCTTGGGAGTCTCTTCAAAGACTTCTCCAAGTAATAAATTATGCCAATTTAAGAGAACTGTCCTATCTCCAAATGACATTTATGGTAGGAGTGAGACTACAGGAGTGAAATTCCTTCAGCTGCAGTCTCTATCTTGTTAATTAGGGTTGGAGCCAAGTGTCCGCAGCTGTGGCCTTACCTTGCCCTTTGAGGTATGTTTGGCCTCACAGGCCACTGCGAGCCTCAGCCAGGACCAGTGATTCATAGAGGTTCACTTATTATGAATCAGCTCCCATCGCCAGGCAAGGGGCCGAGGCCTAGGACAGAGTCACAGATAAACATAGAAAGCCAGTTAGTAAAATTCAAATCCTGCTCAGAGCCGCTTCATAGTGGTCTCCAATAGCCAAAGATGTTGAACACTTTTTATGTATTTGTTGGTCACTCATTTCTTCTTATGAGAAGTGACTTTTTAAAATTTCAGTAGGCCATTTTTTGGTTGAATCTGTAACTTGGGTCTAATATTTTTAGTTCTTTTCACAATCTAGATATCAGCCCTCTCTCTGAAAAATCTTTTACCAATTTTGTATGGTATCTTTTCACTAGGTCAGTTGAAGCTTTTAACTTTGATATGACCCCACTCATTGATTCTTGTTATTGTTTTTGTGCAATAGGGGTTTTTTCCCAGAATGTTCTTACCTATGCCTATGTCTCTAAGAGTTCTGCCTATGTTACCTTCTGGAAAATTGTTTGTTTGAACATGTAGTTGTTTGATCTATTTTGACTTTATTAAAGTACATTGGAGATATTTTGGTCTATATTCAATTTTCTGCATGCAGATAACCAGTTTTCCCAGGACCACTTGATAAAGATGCAATTTTTCCTCCTGTGTAATTTTTTAGCTCCTCTGTAAAACAACATGGAGTTGTATGTACCTGTGCGTTCTATTGTGTTCTATTGACTAAATGTATTTCTTTTTTGACAAGCATGCTTTTTATGACTATTACTGCAGTTTTATAGTATAACTTGAAGTCCTGGATTGTGATGCTTTGCTCTTGATGCTCAGGATTGCTTTTGCTCTTCTAGACCCTTTTTGGTTCTACATGAATTTGCAGAAAGGAATGCTACAGGTATTTTGGTTGATATGACATTAATCTGTACATGAGTTTTAGAAGTCTGTCTATTTTGGCAATATAATTTCCTCCTGTCCAAGAATGGACAATAGTTTTCCATTTCCTGATGTCCTATTAAATATTGTTTTTCAGAGTATTATAGTTTTTATTGTTTATGTCCTTCACTTCTTTCATTAGGTTAATTCCTAAGTATTTATTTTTTCATTATGTTATTGTGATTGTGTTGACTTTCTGATTTGCTTCTTGGTGTATTTATTTTTGGTGTACAGGAATGCTATTGATTTTGATTTTGGTGTGTTGTCTTTGTATATTACTATTCTCCTAAATTTGGTTAATTTCAGGGATCCTTTGGGGGAATATATAGGATCTTCTATGCTGAAAACTTTGTCATCTGCAAATAATGATATTTTGAACTCTTTCTTACTATAAATATCATTTTAATTTTTTTTTACCAGAATGTTCTGGCTAATGTTTTGAGAACTATATTGAACAAGAGTGATGTTAGCAGACATTTTTTTCTTGTTCTTGAATTTAGGTAAAAAGTTTTCATCTTCTTCCCATTTAATATGATGTTGATTATTGGTTTGTCATAAATAACTTTTCTCAAATTCAGGAAAGGTTCTTCTATACCTATTTTCTTCAGAATTTTTGTCATAAGTGAAATCTGGATTTTGTCAAAAGCTTTTTGGCATCACTTGAGATAGTCATTTAACTTTTATTCTTGATTATTATTATTATTATTGTCTTTTTGAGACAAGGTCTCACTAGGCAGTTCAGGCTGGCCTTGACCTTACTTTGTAGCCCAGGCAGGTCTCGAACTTGTAATGATCCTTCTGCCTCAGCCTCCTGAGTGCTGGGATTACAGATGTGCACCACTACACCTGGCTTGATTATTTTTATGTGATGTTTTACATTTATTGATTTGCCAATGTTGAACTAATCCTGCATTTGTGAAGTAAATTTGATATTGTTGTTATATATAATCTATTTAATAATTTGTTACATTCTGTTTGCTAATATCTTACTGAAGATCTTTGTATCTGTTCATTAAAGACATTGGAATGTAGATTTCTTTTTTGGTTCATGCTTTCCTGGTTTTAGAAAATTGATAATCTAATAATCCTGATAAATTACAGGAATTATGTAGGAAATACTCCTCTGCTTTCAACTTCATTGATAGTAGATCTTTCCCAAAATTCTTGAATTTAGCAATGAATCCATGGGGACTTGGACTTTACTTAGATGGTATTTTTTATTACATACATCTTCAGTTTCATTGCTTGATACTGAATTATCTTTTTGGAACAGTTTTGGTAGTTCTATATGTCCATTTCTTCTGAATTCTTCATTTATTGGATTACAGGTCCTCAAAGTGGTTCCTAATAGTCCTCTAAATTTTGGCAGTGTCAAATATGATTTTGCCATTTTCATTTCTAATTGCATTGATTTGCTTCTGTTCTTTTTTTAATAAAATTGGCCAGGAGTTTATTTTATTTTATTTCATTTCATTTCATTTTTGGTATTGGGACTCTAATTCAGAACCTTGTGCTTGCCAAGCAGGTATTATGCCACTGAGTTAAATCCCCAGCCTTGTTTATTTTGTTTAGTCTTTTAAAGAATTAGCTCACTGATTCACTGATACTTTTTGTTACATGTTCAGCCTTTATTTCATTAATTGTGCTCTTCTTTTTTTTTTGGTATTGGGGATTGAACTCATGACCTTGTGCTTGCCAAGCAGGTGCTTATGTCACTGAGCTAAATCCCTGGCCCTGCTCTTATTTTTATAATTAATTACTTTCCATATACTGGCTTTTGGATTATTCTTATTTTGCTACAATTTTGATGTATATTAGTAGGTTTTTTTAAAGAGAATAAAACAAAAGCGGACAGATCTAAGCAGATCAGAACAGAACAATGTAAGCAACACAGCACTTCACAACAAGACAATTGGATATTAACAGTAGCTATCATAATGTCTCTTTCTTTGAAATAGTTGAGCTTAGCTTTACACACAATAGTGTCAAACATAACAAAGTAGAATAAACAACTCAAGAGAATGGAAGTATTCCAAGACATTCTGAACCATATAACCAAAGATGAACAAT